>JAGVSQ010001812.1:0-27279 GCA_022683975.1 Rhyacophila evoluta | reverse complement strand
GGCATCCAGTCCTGCATTTTCAGATTTTAAAAATCCGACCAGATGGGGAATCGAAGCCGCATACCCCGGATTGCTATGCGCGCACGATATCAACTACGCGGACACGGGAGAGTTAATTAAAGTAAGTTAAATGAAGAATTATAATAATTATAATTATTGAATTATTAAATATTAAGGAATTAAAATCAAATATGATAAAATAAATAGCAGTTTAGATTCAATACGCAAAATGATGTTGTCAAAATGATAAAAGTTTTGTGGAATAATCGGGAAGAATCTCCATTATCCATTTATTACTACTGAACATATTATTCAAATGTATGTCTTAAAGTCGCTGACGTTATTTTAATATTAATATTAAGCAAGAAAAAAGCTCCAACGAAATTATTGATCGTGTCAAAAGTATATAAGCTTTTATAAAATCACCAAACTTTTAAGCTCTATCGGTTTGAGCTCCTAATATTTCAGTAAAGGGTTTTAAAAATAGGCGTAATTGTTATGAGATCACGAAGTATTTAAAGTGTCCAATAATTTTCCACCCTACATAAGATAATTTCACCAATTTATTTCATGACAAGCTGCTGTACGTCACAAGATGTTTCGCCCTTATTTTCTCAAGTGAAAATAATACGCGTTCAAACTTCAAAGGTAACATGAGAAAAGCCAAAAGCCAGAGTGGTTAGACAAGATGTAAGGTGGAGAAAACCGCAAATATAACATGTACGTACATAGTATGGTATTGATTGATATTGTATTTTTGACGAGAAACAAAATAAAATACTTGTAAGCATTGTATCGTACAGAAATACTCAAGAGACGACAAAAACGTTCAAGTGGGCAGAGACTATTCGCAGAGTAAAAATATTTTTGCTGTATCCACTTTAACCGTTGTCTATGCTTTCATCACCGCCATACTATTTTTTTTAAAAACATTCTATTTATTTGTTTATTTCTATCATACGTCGAAAACATTAAAATATATATGATAAATTCAAGACGTTCACAAAGTGAGTAGCAATACAATATTAGCAATTAATAGTACAAAACAAATCATTAAATATAACAATAAGTAAAAGTAAAACTAATAAGAAAATTTTAGAAAGATAAATACTAAAGAGGGCGGATAGAGTTAAATGCATAAAACAACATAAATCTATATCAACCCTCACTCAGTTGGAAGATATCAATGATCAAAGAAATTAAGTTAAGCACAGTCATTGCTCTCCTTATCGGAACTATTGATGGAAGGTTAGTTCTGCAAGTTAGTTAGTTAACTCTGCCGCTCTTGCTAATGTTGGTTTGTATGTCCCTGATAACTACGTAATACATCGGGAACATCAGCTGTTTTTCATTCCTAAATGCAGGAATATCCTCCCAGTAGTCATGCTAATGCGGAGAGCAATGGTGATGTTTAACGAGATTGCCTCGGATATTGGTATCTTCCACCTAGGCTAGAGCGAGCTTAGATGTATGCTATTATATACATTATCAGAATAGGTACTGTCTAACTTACTTGGTAGACACTCTCTTGTTCATTCTGTATATCCATATATTTTTATATACATTTTTTAATTCTTTTTTATTTTTCAATATGTTTTTGATATTTTCGTTATAATCATATGCATGTTGTATTGTTAATCTATTAAACTTATAATTTGTAATATGTGTAAAATAAATAAATAATTCCATAAACTTTGCAAAATGTAACAACCGACGTTCTCGATTTCTCGCGTAGATAGTTATCCGGATAAATATTAACTAGAATTTTAACGTTTGGAATCTTTCTATTGGAATAGTAAAATTATACAAGAGAGGTGAAGAAAACTCCAGCTGTCTATCTTTGCTGCTTTAATAATGTAACTAGACAAAAGTGTAACAAAAATTACTAGCGAAATATATATTTAATTTAAACCATTACTCCAATCACATGGAACACCACGATGATTAATTGTCATCACATCACTCAATCTATTGAGTATCATTTCCTGTTTTTAAATGCGCATGCAATACATATTGACTTTAATGTAGTAACTCCAGTTGACCAACGGTAATATCGGATTTACCGGTGCCAAAATCTTTTTGACTAGACGACTAAAACGACACATGTAACAATACTACAACAATAAATTAATTAAATAAAAACCTTACAATGTTTGTGTTTAGATATTTTCGTTTATTTTTAAATTAAAATGCTGCCGTCATGTTCAGTTTTTAAGTAAAATGTTTATCATAATTAATGATATTTACCTTCGTAAACGAGTCAATAAAAAAACGCACTTCCGAATCGAGGTAGCGGATTGAAATCCAATAAATTCATGTATTTTTCAATGTGTAAAACGTAAGACTGACATTCCAATGGGCTGAGCGATTGACTAACAATAAATTTACATACGAAATAATTAGTCAAGCTCAGTCGTTACGATCTGGAAATCTATTGTATTATATATAATATATGCTTCACGTTCGGAAAGGACAAACATATTTTATCTTAATTTCACTTGGGCATTTAAATATTTCATAATAAACTAAATTCAGTGCTAAAATTTTTACCTTATTCATGTAAATATTACTCGTAAAAATCAACGCTATTTTTTTGATTTTATTGTGAAAATATTGTGAATATATCTTGTTTTTTCGATAGATCGAAAATCTAAATGTGCTATAAGCTCTAAGGGTCATCGTTTATAACTTAACAATTATAATTTTAATTGCGCTTTGTAAAAGGGTACAAGGCATTACATTTAGTATATCTCGTTAAGCTTTCGCATGTCTAACTGAAGACAAAAGTTGTATGAAATTTGGTTAACTTTAATTAGGATACAACCAGAATGTTAAATTTAACATTGATGGACACTTAATCTTGATGGAAATTATATAATTATTGTTCATATAATATTATGATGGGACTAAAGCGAGTTTTTCAGAGTTGCCTGTAAATAGCGAATGTTTACTTGTGCCAGAAATGAAATCAAAAAAGTTAACATAATAAATAGAAGCTTCAGAAAACTACATGATTTTACCGTTTCAGTGTAAAGCTCTTTAAACAGTTTAAAGCCTCTACAGTTAATATCTTGAAGGCGAAAAGACTTCAGATATAGAAAAGATAGGCAGGTCATGTTGTTCTAGATGATTAATTTGAAGTTATGAACATGTTTGATAAATGAAGTCTCAGAAGGAAAGTATACGAAATTTTTAAACATGGAATTAAGAGATTTTACTCGATTATAAATGACTTCTGTTTAATTAATAGTACAGCAAATTTTCCCGGTAGCCGATAGGTTAGCGCGCTAGATTTTAAGCCGGAGATTGCAAATTCCAATCCCAGCTGCAAGGTTATTAAGCTTCCGAGATCCTAGACTGCATGCCTAATAGTTTGATAAATGAGAAATGAAAAAATAATTCCCGTGAAAAAATCTGCCACAATAAGTATATATAATACAATTTTCACATTATCTATATAAAGGTGAATTTGTTTGTTCGCTATACATTTGTACAGAGTACGTGTCAACGAAGTCAAACTTTCCAGAAATACTCATCTCAACCAGGATAAGGTCGTGGGTAACTTTTCTCTCAAGTCCTTCCACTCCCAAAAGTCTCCCGTGGGTTTCGTCACCCACGTTATATTAAGTTTTCCCGGGCAATGCCGGGTGCCTCAGCCCATACCCATATGATCCACATTTTCGATCGGTCAAAAGAGCGAGTCTAAGATGTAATAATAAATTAACATTCTTGGGTCGAATCTTTAAAGCCTGCATTGCACATCCGATACTTGATACAAGTTGACGGCCACTGACAATATTTTGAAAGGTCTTATCGAATACAATGCCAGCTCCTTCTCAGCTGCCTATCTTTATTTTGACCCCTATTGTGTACTTGACTTGGCAATATTATGTCATATTTTGATGTATCATAACCACATGTCTATATTTAATATCTAAACTTCAGTAAAATGTAATACTGTTGTTCGCTGATTGATGACGTTTGATGAGTATTAATGGGTATTGAGTTTTAAAAACAAAATAAAAGCTGACCACATTTTTGTTGTTTCTTCGTAATATTCAATTATTCCCATCGAGCAATATTTAGAGATTCTTACTATGATATTTGAAAAAACAAGTGATTTAACAGTTGTTTTTTCAATCAATTCAAAAGCTTTCTTTCAGCAAAATGTCTGTTTAATATATGCAAATCTTTTTGATTATGCATATTATATCATTTCTCAAAATCAACAAACTGAAAGTTTGAATTATTTAGAAATTTCATGGAATTCCATTTAGTAGATTTTAGAGAATTTAAATATATTTGGTTTGTCTATGGAGTTAATAATAATACTAAAGTCATATTATTGTATCGTATTATACAAGTGCTAGAAAGGCATGGTCACGGGGATATTATAATTATAAAAAAATATTTGAAATATTAAAATTCCTCGTGTCGTCAACGTTAAAATAATAGATTTAGAACAACGGTTTGGTTAAGCAGTAGCGGCAAAATTATTTTTCTCGCAAGAGTTCCTGTTTATAGTCAGTCTTGCATATTTTATATTTTTTAAATCCAGCGTTTGTAGGAATCGAACCAGCAATCTCTGACCCGAAACATGAAGTTTAATTTCTCGGTAACTAGGGAGAAATAAATCTTTCAAATATACGTCACACTACGCAGATCCATACACACTATTTCTGGAGTGGATCTCTTCACAATGGAGATTCATATGTTCCACTTTCGCAGCGGACACGATAAAAAACTTTTTTATATTATTCCATCATACCAATATATTTGTAATTAATATAGAAATAGACATCCGTGGTTTCTACCCACGCCTTTGAAACAACTATTGAAAAAATATTTATACTTTGAATTTTTCAAACAACCGTCGATATTGACTGCGCACTGTTAGAAATACATATCGGCGTCACTTTTTATTTTATTTTTTATTTTTCACAAATATCATACGAGTATTTCAATTTAAAATTTATGTTTTGAGTATATTTGTATGTGTACGATACAAAAAACTTTTGATACATAATATAACCAGAAAGTTTTTTTACTTTAATACACAAAAACTCTCTGTAAGTATTATATATCTCAATTCGGTAATATACTAATAGTAAAAAAATCAAAAAAAATACTATATATTCTCCATTATGACGAGAACAAACAGCAAAATTGCTTTCTATTCGTCTTGTTTCAACACGTTTGTTGAGTCAAGTCGTAAAATTCCCAAATGTCACAAATCAATTGCATTTCCCTGCATGTCGGGAAATGCAAATTTGATTCTAAAGTGTGTGGCAGTATACAACAGCAAGTACTTCAGTAGAAGTATGCAGGTAACAACATGCGAGAATATCGAATATACCAAGCCAGAGATACACTGATCCAGGAGTTGAAATGCATTCTCAATTGCAGTGCATATATTTTATTCGACGGTAGGTATGTATACACTTTTATATGGCAGTTTGAGGGGTGAATTTATGTGATGCAATATCCTCGCTACGAGTGCCGCGAGATATCACCCGCTTCAGAATTACAGCTGACTCTCGATTTATCGAGTCTGGATTAACCGAGTGGCGGATCAACAATAATGATAAAGTAAAAAAATAAAATATTACACTCTGTAGCCGAACTGGTACGCTAAAAAAGTAGAGCATTTGGATCTCAACGTATTGATATATAAAATAAAATGTGTCTATGTATATTCATCAATATCGTCTGCCGCATTAAAATACACTCTTTTTGTACGGTTTTGAAATAAAATGGTCCGAGAAAAAAGAATCCATTTTTTTACGCTGATTTTTTTACTTTAACGCGGCTTAAAAATCTAAAAATCTCGCTCGGTAAAAAAAGTGAAAATTTGAATATGTTTTAGATCAACTACTAGGTAAAGATCTTCTCACACTTTCGATCATTTAAGTATGGGACATTGTTTCACGTGTATTGCCTTCTACTGATACTGAACGACCAAATGATTGTGTTATGTGGCATATAATAATAAATATATCGTAAAATTAATACATGTATTGATGCGAAAATAAATTAATTCTGAGTAAAAATTAAGTATAGTTATGCGGAACCCATCTACCATTCTATGCATGTACTTAATCTTTGTTTTACACGGTGTCCTTTGAAACTTATCCTTCGTGTAAAAATAAAATCGGATAGCTAACATTTTTTCTTTTCATAATACATCCGTATACTGCGAAAAACGAACGTACAACGTCGCTTAAATTGTAAAATCCGAAATATTTAATAGACGTGCACGAGAGTGTGCGTGATTAGTATTCTAAATAAAATCGATGATTGTCGAAATTTGACGTAAAAAAACCTTCTCACTTGAAAAACAATATCTTGGTATTTTTAAATAAAAAATCTTCATTTACTCAACAAAAACATGCTCTATTTTAAGGACGATAAAGACAAGGTCCTCAAAATTTGAAAATGTATACTTGATGATTTTTTTATCCAGACTGGTTATCAATCAAACGATCAAACCATTTTTTCATATAAATAAGCATTTAAAATAATTTATTTAAAAGATGAGAAGAACCTGTGATATTCAGTTGTAAGCACTTTAAAATGTTGTGCTATGTTATGCATAACGAAAGTCAACAAAGGATACACTTACCACAGTATTGAATTCAAATATCGTCGAAAGAAATATTTATTTTTCTTACCTGAAACAAAAAAGAAAGCAAAATATTAGTATTCAGAAAATATTTTTGTTGTTGTAAATAGTAAATATTTTTTTAACTGACATTTGTATCATGTTTGTAAGCGATTCCTAGAACATGATATAAAGGTGTGTTTACACACAGGCGACATTGTATATGGTTGTATAAAATCGATAAAACTTATTGCTTATGTATGGTGTGTAAGAGACACGGGAAGCGAGAAGACGACACCTCGCGATAAAGTGACACTTCAATTCCACGTTCTAAATTTGAAACTACAAAAAATATACTCCCTTGAAATTCGCACGTTCGCGCCCTAAAGCTACACATTTGTTTTTCTTTTACAAAAACGTTGCCCTGGAATACGCAACTTTTTCCTTATTTCAAACGAAATTGCGTATCTTTGTATTTACAAATATTATAAAAAATGTATTTCATTATTTGTGATTTTTATTTTTAACCAAGCCAGAAGCGCAGCATACAAATCTCCGAATTGTAAATATAAAGACTTATATCTTCGTGAAAAAATATTGTGAAAACACGTCTTTACAATATAAAAATACATATGAGGGGTGTAGTTCCAAAGTGAACTTATTCCATTATGCCTAAATTTAAAGGTGAAGATTTTGAACAAGTATTTCTCATATATGTACCACCGTATGGCCACAATCCGCTGCAGGCATCTGTTCTCAAAGCTCAGAATACGGTTGTTTTGGGCCTTTGTTGGGTGCCACGTTTCACAACCGTAGAGCAGCACTGATAAAATGCATGCATTTGGTTTTTACCTTGTACAGCTTTGAGTCCCAGACATTTCGCATAGAATTAAAAGTTGCTCCATCAATCCCTATTCGAATGGCGAGCTCATTTTGCGAAGTGCCATCACATACATGTATACTTCTGTTAAGCTAAACTAAATTAAACAGTGAAATTATTCTTATTTATGTAGAGCCATTGGAAAATTTTAGGACGTCAATGCGGCTAATTGGACGACTTGGGTTGGCCAGGTCTAATGCATCGTAAAAAGAGGTTTATGTCGATAATATTAAATTATATACAACAGTTTATTTGTTTAATACCAATGTGTTTACTTACTTTTAAATAAACTGTTGATAAGAAGTAGACTATGAAGATGTTTACAATAGCACCAGAATGATAATACGTGTTAATAAAGACATCAACCCACATTTACTACGAGTAACGAACAAAAAATAGAGCACATTTTCCACGCTATTTCTATGATATATTCGACACGCGAAAAGATTTCGAGGGCGAAGTTTGAAAAGAAAGTGGGGGCAGTGTCGCTTATATTCAAATAAACTGGAAAGTTTCAAGGGTACGGTTGGTTTATGACAGGTCATATAAAAGAATAAATCAGCTGCCTGCAAACGAGTAAAATAAACATTTTATTTCCACCACGCGCTGTTTATACATTGTGTAAAATATACGCACGACACACACTAACGCCGACGCATGGCATTCCGCGCGACAGTGTCTCCCAATGTTATTATTTTATTTTAACTCTCGATGATTTCGTTTTGTGACGCGTATACGAGCATCCGGCGTTTGATGACGTTTAAAATTAGACTTCCTACAGGCGATGCCGGGTTTCGTGTCGTTAAGGACTAAAACAAATCGACTCACATCCTGACTACATTTTGACTATGAATTTTAATAACGACTCTAAATTCATCGGGTTCAAGTTTCTAAATTCATAGCCCATAACTGTCACACTTACTACTTTTATACTTAATATAGTACCTCGGAGGCAAAAGGCATCATGTCCATTTTTACCAAAAGTGGCATTTAAACACAGAAATGTCGAGTGTTTTCCCCCCTCTTAACAGCCATAAATAATATATTCATTTTCATCAATATTTTCATGCAAATCTTTTTTTTTCAATCTGGGCCAGTCTTTAGTAGAGGATAAACCTAGAACCTCCTGGAATTGAAATGCGTGAATCCATGATAGCAACTGAGCTAATTTGCTCTCTTGATTGCCTGAAAATGCATACGAAAATTGAATATACGAATAAAAGGAATCAAAAAAACATATACGAACGATTGTATATTAACCAATGCAATAAACTTCGATATTAACAATTTGAACCCACTATCGGAGATTCGTATTAAATGTTAAGTAACAAAAGTTTTACTTTTTGAAATATATTAAAATATTATTTTTACAATCTTCGCTTCGAAAGTGAAGCATATTAATCTCGTGAGTGTGAAGATATCCACTCCGAAAGTGGAGTATATGGATCTTCGCAATGTGAAGATATATCTCGACGGATTATTTTTCACTAGAATTGGTTATCAGACAATTACTTAACCAGAAGGGCAACCAGTTGAATTGGGCTTTTCATTCAAATCACACACTTCCAAGATAGTCAAAAGTATTGAAGCATAGACAGTGGTGACAGTAAAGCACTCTGTGTGCATAGCGGTGTGTTATATTGATAAAAAAATATATGAAATCAAATCCGACAAAGTAGAATAAGGACCGCCCGTATCATCGAGTATATGGTAGATAATGTTTGAGAACCATAATCATATAAATAACGTAAATATTTCATCGTAATTCCACGCAGTGGGCCGATAATATTGTTGAATGGAAAGATTAGCATTTAGCATGGTTGCCGATTGATTTATGAATGAGTGGACTTATTGATAGTGTAATCACATGTGGGAGTAGAGAAGGTCGCACGATACGACTGAAACATTAGTTCGATTTTACGCAAATATTCCGCCGATTTATGCGACTGATTACCCATTAATATCTGTTACCCATTTAACATCCTATGCAAATTGTAGAATAATCGTACAATACCATTAATTTTAATGATAACCTGCCTGTTAAGGTCATACATACAAAAAAAACCAAACAAATTTATAATATATATAATACAATGATCATAATCACAATGATTATTTTCCCATGCCAGTATCTATCTGTAGAATAATACGTATAAACATATTATATTGTACTAACTGAATATAAATATAACGCATGATAGCTAACAGAAGTTATAATATTTTTCCAACACAAAGAATTGATACAGGCGTAGAAAGAAAAAGATTGCGTTTCGTGCAAAAGTTAAAAAAAAAACAAATTGGTATAGTGTTGACCGCGGGTAGTGAATTTTTTTTTCTACGAATTTTACAAATCTCGAGAATCGGGAAATTCAATGTACTTATATTCTCGAGAATTCTCGAGAATTTTTAAATTTAGTAGAAATATCGCATATTTGAAACATTTTAATTAAATACTGAAATAATACGAGACAAGACTTTTTTTATAAATGGATTGGAAAAACAGTAGAGCAAAAAATAATGAGATATTTCAGTTGTGAAGGTAAAGAAAATAAAAAGTTTTTTCATTCTGTGTCAACATTGGTTTTATTGTGCTTTCTGTTTCATAATTTTCTTTTATCCAATCAAATTAACGAAGCTTAATTTTCAATATTTTAAGTAAGCAAATAAATCGAAATTTTGGAGATTCTTGGGAATAATTTCTCGAGAAAAGAATTCTCGAAGAAATGTCGTATGGTAAGTTTTAATGAATGTGGATACACAGAATCCATTATATTGGAGAACTCATCGCCGAATAATAACGTAAAGTAGCTATATAATAAATGTTAGTTTCTAGAATTGAACGATTACAAAACATATTTTGCTACATTTACTTTGCATGTGGGAAAAACGGTGAAGATTTATCTGAAAAAAATGTTATTCACGAGGATTTTTCATTTAGTAGATAATTAATTGCTCAACGCATTGGGCAAGCAATCTCGGATATTAAAAATTTAGAAAAATCGGGATTTAAATTCGCGGTCTCAAGTGTTGAAATGATTTCGCTTACCTGTTCGATCAGAGAGGTGAGAGGACAGGTGTCTATACCCCATAATTTCTAAGATTAATTAGTCACCCATAAAGGCGATGACATGAGAAGTTTACTCGAATAAAATGAGCTTTTAGTTAGTTATGATATAAAAAAGGTTTGAATAGTGGAAAAGCTTTCTTCATAACAGTTCTCAAATATTAAATCTTTTATAAATATTCACTCTAACAAAATATGTATAATAATTATAATACGCGCTAGTACTGTAATATTTGGTGAAGTAAATGTGCCATACTATATTTATATGATACGAGGCTACGAAGTGGTATAATAAGGAAGCGATAGGGAAAGAAAAATATTAATATTTATCTAAGCACTAGAACAATTACAAGCCCATAACATTTTCGCGTGAAAATTCGGGAAAATTAAAGGAAAACGGTGAGATGAGTATAAAATTTCGCGATAATAATAACACTGGAGATACGTTTCCATTCTGGCAAGCAGCGCGGGGGGTTATGGGGGGAATGTGTATGCAAAGTGGGGAAATAAAACACCTCGGGGGCTCGTTAAATCGAGATTCCTCAGGGGTGGGAGGCCTGTCACACCGTGGAAGCCGCTCGGCAGCCTCACTATAAAGCCTACTGTAAGGCACCGGCAACTGTTGATAAGTAGGCATTATTTCAATTATAAAATGTTCATAGAAATTTTAAATAAAATCCGCTTGGTATACATGTATATCATCAGTGATAAATAATTAATATAATCATTTATCTAGAGTTCAATATACACGTGGTGAAGTGATAAGAAGTGTAATATGTATTATATAAAAAGAAGACTCCATTTTTTTAAATTGCTGATATACTCAAGATCTGGAGTGGTAGGACAATGCATACTATTACAGTAATGCAGAGTGATGGTAGTAACGATATAATCAACAGAAGCCATAAGTTATTTATATAATTAAAAACAATAATTATGTACTTGATGGAAATCTGTTTTGTTGCCTCGATGGCTGATTGCTAAGAGTGCGCACTTTAGTGACGGTTATTTGGATTTTGAATTGCACAGCTAAATAGAGATTAGAAAAAACAAGATTGGGTTCCCAATATATTAAAGGATTTGTAATAACCAATTCTAAGGGGGAAAATCTATGGTAGCAACTTTCTGCGTTGTGGATAAATCTTCCATTTTTAGAGAGAGCATTGTTGAAAGAAATAGAAGATCTACATCTTGGTTAGCGTGCACTAGAGTGCGCGTGATTTTTATTATAACTGTCTAAGCATTGTTAATATCGAGCCTTGCTGAGCAGATAACTCTTCGCCGCCGTAAGTTTTCGCATTTTTTAAAGCAAAAAATATATCCTACCTAGGAACCGAGTATCATTGGCTAACCTGTCCAACAAATGGTTGAACGGACTGAAATAGGTCTTTCCGTTCAAACAAAATATGGAAACACTCCCAGGGGATATACTTGGCAACATCAAATTCGCTGCATATGCAAGTTGGAGATTAAGACCAAGCTGATAAAGCTTGAAGGCAAAACAGCATGGCTGCTTAAGAACTGGGAAGTTCAATTTGGTTATCTTCATCCGTCACTTTATGTTTGGAAAGAGTGAATATGCTCCACCGTTTCTGCCAGGTATTTATCGCAGCGACGTGTGTTAGGATTTGCACCATAGCTCCCCGGGCATGACGGTTCATTGAGTATAAACGAAGTGGAGGTGATTCCAGAGTTCACGCACCTCCGCATCTCTTCCGTTGGGCAGTTCTAGCGCCGTAGATGCGTATATGCAGACTTAGCGGGAGCACTCCAGCAAGAATGTATAATGCATGCGCAGAAGAAGTTCGATATACCTTAATACGGGGTATTAATCTTGGTGAGGTTTTCGTATATACACAAGTTCACATCTCCAACACCACGCGCTGGCAGCATAGCCAGCGACACGTGACTATTGCACCATGTGCTTTCTTTGTTAGTCGCCATTTGGTACTAGCAAGTCGCGAAATAGCCATAATATTATAAATAATGTGCGTTTTTATGTAGTAACAAAATATGACAATTAATTAATAATAACCATACTGCAAACTATCCACTTGAATTCGACCATAGTTGTAAACGCTATTTTTCGTGTTATATGTTTTAAAGTATAAGTATTACTGAAAAAAGCTCTTTGATTTGCTGAAAGTTTCACAACCCCTCGACGAATAGATATCAGCCATCGCCTGTACGCTACGAGTATTAAAAGGTGTATCAGGTAAGATAAGAACGATATTACCTGTTTTACTATGTCAGCTTAATTTTCTGGTGCGATTTGGAATTTTAACGAGAGTGAGACTGTTAATAGGAATCGAAGTAAATTATGTCAAGTTTATCGATAATTTATTTTATGGCGCAATCAAACTTAAGTAATGTTTTTAAATACACGTGTAGAAAACAGATTAAACGTTGTTTCATTATGAATAACCGTAAACATCAAAAGAGTCCAAAGCAGATATTATGAAAATCGCTCCTGACAAAGCAATATCACATACAGCAAAAATACAAGAGATAAAAATAACCCTCTATAGCAGGGGTAGCCAATCTTTTGAATTCGATGAACTTTTTTGTTCACATACCATATTTCACATTCAAATGCGCCATAGATCTCAAACATTTTCTAATTTATTACCTGTACATCTACTTAGAACCTGTCCCCAACGTGCCGCTTGTAGTAATGCAATGCGCCATACGTTGGCCGTCCTTGCTCTATAGCTATTATCAAATCAAATTCCGTAGTTTATTCATTTTCAACACTAAATTATTAATGAATATAATGATAATGGCAGATAAAAATGTTTAGAATTTGTTGTGATAATAGTGATAAGAGAATTTTTTTTATCTCATGTGGTATACGAGGCATTACCTTTTAATGAGAAATATAGTGGTAGGACATCTAATATCTATATTTGTAGCGAGAGGATAAAACAAAAAACTAGATTAAAATTGACTTAATCATTCTTCCACTAGAGTCCACTAGATGTCTGTATCCTGGAATACTACTGCTAAATACTATGATTCAGCAGTAAGTTAATATTGGAATGACCTAGGAGTATTGGAAAATATGTCTCCCTAGTAGCCAGTTAGCGAGCGTGCTTTCGAGCTGAAGACTGCGGGGTTGATTCTTACAGCTGCTAGATTTAAAATATCGAATCGTGCAGAGCTGGATGTTCAATGCGTTGGGATATTGGCTGAAATCAATCCTTGCAAAAAAGAGTCTCGATAATGCGGAATTTTACATTTATGCTTCATTTCAGAAGTGTTTTCTCGTTGTTAAGATTCATAAAACAGCGGTCACAAAATTACGACCCGCGGCCCGGATGCGGTCCTCCAAAGATTTTTATCCAGTTCCCGACTTTTATTTAAAAACGTTATATTTTACATAATAACAATTTCTATAGAACATATGTTGTATACTTTTATGATTTGGTTGTGAATACACACCAACAATGCTATATAAGAAAGACTACCAGGTAGTAGACTTGCAATAAAAATAATCCTGTTGAAATCCTATGAATCTAATCTTTTTCGTTCGCCACCCATGTTTCTAAATATTTCGATTCGTTTCTAAAAATGTTGGGTGACCCTGATATAAATGAAAAACATAGATTCATGTGGTGTCAATATGCTCCACTTATAAGTCGAAATGAAAATAATAAAAAAATTAGTAACCGACCGTTAAAATTGTAAATTTGTAAAAATAACATAGTGTCAGGTATCATAATATATGATGTAGCTTATAGTGAAAATTACTGATTTACTTTTAGTACAATAGTATACTTTCGTTATTTGAAACACTTTCGCAAAAATAATACGCTGTAAGCCTGTAAACGAAATCGTTATTTGGATACTTAATTACGTTAAAACAGAAACGCAATGACTTTTCTAACGTGTATGAACGTTACATCTCCAGCCTTTCAGTCACGTCATAACGTTTTTATTATATTTTAATCCTAAAAATACTTCGTTATGTTTGTTCTTTTTAACGGTGTCGTATAAGAAGGCACTCTGAGGCCTCGTTAAAAGCGGGTTCACCAAAACGAGTGACGTCACGCGCCAGACGGAGACTAGGCCCGCCGCAAATACGAAGTGGGTTTTTGAAATAGATACAGGAGGGTGGTCGACCACCCGCCACACAAGGCTTTATATTTCAAACCCATGCAGGGTCGTCTGTTTTTTTAATAAATGTACCTAAAAAGTTAACCGTGGTAAATATTTGTAAATCAATTTATTTGTCTTTACTGGAAAAATTTACTTTATCACCATATCCGTTCCAAAAATGAACCATATATATCAAAGCGGGCGGTACCAACTCCTGTGGCCACATAAAAGGGCACTAGTAAGTTCAGAAGCATTTGGAGGGCATTTAAGCAGAACACTTGAGTCGATTTTTATAATATAAATATATGTCTTAATAGATTTTTGATCAAATGCGTATCCATTCCTGCACATTTGGGTTTTTTTAAGTTCAGCAGCCGTTGTAATCGAATCGGCAACTTCCGCCTCCAAAGCATAAACGCTATTTTTTCGGCCAACGAGGAGTACTTTAAAGAAAATATTTTATCGTTTTGAGAGGATAAAATATTGCATATAATGAATGATACTTGAACAATCATATCGGCTCTCTCTTTGTCAGAATGATTTTCTAAATCACAATTTTTACAACTAATTAAAAAGGACATGCTCCGATTTCTAATTATTTCATTAAACATTAAAATATTAAATTCTAAATTTAGAATTTAAAATCAATTTCCATCAAGCACCATCAACCAAAAATATTAATTATTAAAATGTGATTTGCGCCTACGCACAGTTCACAAAACTATTATTAATGAGATAAATCAAAACAGATACGATAAAAAAGTCCTTGGTATCATGTGCCAAAATAAATAAAAGTCATAATCAGAAAACTTAGGATGCTGTTTCATGCTGTATATATTTATATTATATTTTTCTCTAATCGAGCATCTATTATTGCGTCTTGCGTATTGTTTTATCTACTGAAGTATTTCCATTCAATTATTTGCACACATTATTTTGAATAGCAATCCATTGTACTTATAAGTTTAGTAAGTATCAAATTGAACAACATACTTTAAAAAATGCAAAACTGACGTATAGTAACAAATTTTTCAGGGACAACATCTTATATTATCATTGGCAACCCTGCTCCTTTTATGTCTTCCCGGAAGAAAATATTCAGAAAAAAGATCGCGCCCTGCTTTGTACTTATTTCTACGTCCCCAGAGATTAAGGTTGATTTTTATTTCTTGTTTTGGTCGATTTTTTGTAGGTAAAATTAAGATTCATATCGGCGAAAAACTCGAAAAGTTGTGCTGTCACTAACTGTACTGTAAAAATATTTGTTTCTAGTAATATTTATAATATGTTTTGTCTGCGTAAGTAAAATACTTATATCTCCGGTATCCGAAAGGTTCGCATCATTGGAAACTCAATGGGTTGAGCAATTAGCTGAAAACTAATTCTCATGAAAAAAAATCTGTCAGAGCAAGTCTTCATACTGCAAAGATTTATATACTCCACTTCTGAGGTTGACATCTTCACAGAATGTAGATCCATATACCCCACTTTCGGAGAGTACATGGTAAAAAAAGGCTGCCTAAAACTGTAAAACTAATTTTTTTCAATATAAATGTATAACGACTTTATTAATCGGCTAAACTTATGTACATAATGAGTAAATAATTGTATCTAATAAAAATACAAATATATATATTTTTCTTCTTGTGTATGTGTGTGTGTAAAGTCCGTGTCCTATCATATAGAACATAGGTTACCAAAGAGGGAGATACCACCCCCTGTTAAGGGGCGATCGTGGGTTCAAAATCATTTTGAAGGGGAGGGCGATTAACGCGAGGTGAGCAATTTTGAGTGATCGTTTTTTTGAAAAGAGGGTGGTATACCAAAAAAGATTGGAAATCTATGATATAGAGGATATGGCCATGACGCGGCTTCCTGGATTTTTTTATTCGCCGCATTTACTTTGCATTCTTTAAGGTAAAGCCAGCATTCCTTCTCTAAAAAAAAACTATGTGCTACTAGTACTTTGCGGTTTTTCAGAAAACTGGAATTCGGGAAAACTAGTCAGGAGAAGATGTAAGCATGTGGTAATTAACAATATGGTAGAACGTTAAATATACGAAAGATATTATTTATTATGACTGAATATTTATATCCTTCAATTAAACTCAGGTATTTGAAATATTATAAATTCAGTACTGTTCTTAACCAATTATCCCAGTATGTCCACGACATCATGAACACGTTCTATACTTAAGTTTAAACATCGCAGGAATTAGGCCACCATAACATGCCTCTGCTTTGAGAAACAGCTCAAGTCCTGCGGCCGCAGGGTGTCACAATATGGACGATACGCCGCACAAAGGCGACCCTTGGAAATTTCTGCTGTTAAACATATCGCATCAGCTAATCGGCTTAAGAAGGTAAGCGACCAAGCGTATAAGGATTCGAATCCTGCTCATTCGAGATTAGCACCGTTACGGAGGTCCTTACAATACCTTATGCACAAGACGGTGTTTTGATTATATTTGGTTATTTTGAAATTTGAAATTCACAAAGATTAACACTTGACAAAATAAGTAATGCTATACGTGTGTTACAGGTATAAGGAAATTAAGAGTATGCAATTCTTCAAAGTATTCTAGGTAAAACACGAACTAAAGAGTGTCACAAAAAGAGCTGATATTTTTCATGTCTGCCATTATTTGTAGCAAAACTACAGTAGACATTTTTATTTGATGTTGTTAGTAAGCGTTGAGGTTAAATTATGAAACGATGCACTCTTGAACGCGTAGAAATTGTCAAAAAAAATGGTTGAAAAATTTGCGGTATTCGTATGGTATTCGTCTTAAAGTTATGTAGATATAGTCAAACTAGTAGGAGAGCTTTCACGCTACAACTTCATAAAATTAAATAAAAAAAGGGTTTTATAACATTATATTATGTCCAGAATGTGCACAGCACGAGCGCGCCTTACTACGATGGGTGCTTTTTATAAGAAAAATAAAATAAATTCGCCAATATTACCTACGTATAAATTACTGTATTTGCCCAATTAAAAAGTAGACAATTAAACGTAAGTTATGAAAATATATAAACGGATGAATTAAAAAGTTTTGCGCAAGGAGCTTCTAACCCATGGCGCGGCACTGAATATATTAATATCCACATGAGAAAATTAAGTGTTATATGTTAAAACCACAAATAATATATGTACAGCCAAATATTAATGTTCATCCTAATTTTATAAACATAACAGATTTAAATTATAATTTTATTTAACCCAAATAAATATTTTGAACTTTATTATCATCGATATTTACCTGTTACGAATTAATATCTGAAGTTTTGCATAAATAGAGTACGAAAGCTTGAAAGTGAAATATTTACACTTTTTATGTTTGCTAAAAGCTCAAGTCAAACATAATTTCACTATGTTAAAGGCTTCTCTCTGTTAGATATCACTACAAATAAATACATTTTAAGAAGATCTACCGTGGGACACTTTTCAATAATATGTTGAGAATGTTTCAGGAAAGAAATCCCAAGACTTTGGCTAAAGTGCTCTAGAGTTTGTGTCGAACCGAAGCACGTTTACCTTTTGTTTACCTCTACGCCACCAGAGGACGATACAATATTTAAAATTCATTGCTGTACTTAATATGATATTTACTTTTAAAATTCTAAAGATACGCGAGACTTAAAACTAAAGTTATATATGAGAGCGATCAATTTAGAAAGTTTTATCGTAATACAAAGTAGAAAAGTAAGTACCCACATGGTTCTCAAATAATTACTGCTAAGCCAACTAAAACATTACTTAGCTAAAAGGTAATACAACATAATCCCGCTCCATATACGCTCAAAGTTTCAGAATAATAATATAATAGTAGGGTAAAATATAATGCAAACGCGACAAATGCCTGTGTTGTGTTTTAGTCCGTATTATACAGTAAGACACAATTTATTAATTGGGAGACCATAAAATAAAACTACAGATGAACTGAGTCGTGTAGTTGCGTCTGGAAGCTTGATCAACAAGTGTTTTTAGCAACTCGATCACTCAAGTATGACTCAATTAACCTGTGATTAATATTATCAAGTCACTTGTTTTACCATAATTCACTTTGAATGGTAAGAATATTCACATCGTGAAGATGTCGACTACAGTAATGAAACATAAGTCTCCACTGTGTAAAATTTGTAGTGATATTTTTAACAGAGATTGATAACAAATGATCAACCGATTGGAAATCGAGTTCTTTTGATTTTATTTTAAATACAGCACTTTTAAGACTCGAAAGTCAAACTTCCGGTGCGGAAACGCTCGCGTTTTTAATATTTTTTCTTATGAATCCAAATAGAGCATTGTGTCTTTAAAGTAAGCTTGTGGTATGTTCACAGGTTTTTAAAGATTTCCACTTTTGTCATAAATCCGGAGATATTAATTCTGGAATGACAATTCTACTATTCATTACATTACATTATATAATTGTATTATGTTTAGTATTATAATTATTATTAAACATAAAAAAAGGGATTTGACTGCTTTTTGACTCATTTTGCCTAAATCGTGTGCGGGCATTTATCTTAGCGCTTCAAGAATTAAAATATGTATATAAATAGAATAAAAACCCCTAATAAGTAGAATAGAAAAATGTTGATGTCTTCTCTAGCAGTAATTTGTGACAACTGAAGATTAATTATTTAAAATTATACTTTAACAAGCATAATATTCCCAGTATGTAATATATAGTGCCTTCATTTTTAAACATTTCCGTTCCTCAATTGGAGTACATGAAGTTATTTTTACAATATTGTTTGGGTAAATTGGTTGTAAACTAATTGTTTGATTCACTAGGCATATAGGCTTGCATCTATGATTTATTAATCCGAATGCAACTGTGGGATTTAAAATCGCAATCTTCGGTACCGAAAACCATCTATGAGTCACGTTAAATACATTGAAAATGTTAATTATGTAAGGTTTCTCTTCTATGTCAGCCAGATATTTTCAGCGTTATAATTAATTATCATAAAGATATTCATATTACGCACAATGTTGCAACCGTAATCAGGCAAATCTCGGAATCGTCGCTATAATTCCAGGTAATCATTCTAACCCGACTGCTAAGTCTATCCTTGTAATACGGTCGTTCGCTTTGAGGGAAAATGCAGTTAATCTCACTTTACTAAAAGCTTCGTAAGTAACATTAGGCACTAATTTACAGAGGTAAATAAACGAAAAAAAAATACGTTTGGAGCCTAGAATAATATATTACGACGACAATTTAGAAATAGTATTGATTGCTAGTAACTACATTTCACATTATAATTGAATTCAGTTAATTCATAGTGTGTAATTCAGTTCAATTAATTGAGTGAACAATTGTGTAGACATTTATTATTAAAGGCGTTGAGAACTATTTTGGACTAGGGACCTGATGTACCGTTTGTCGTCATGGCGTCTTCATGATATGGTTAAGTGCTATGGTTGATAGGTAAGCGCTTTGGTGACGAAGGTTACGGGTGTAAATCCCACAGCTGAATAATGATTTTGATGTTAAAAAAGTACTGATAACAAATTCTTATGAAAAATAATCGTTTAAAATAACGTAAACAGTATACAAAGCATAGCTTATTTTGAAATATAGATTTTTTATATTAAGTTGATAATTATAGAAATATCATTCCAATTAGCTGAAATTATTAGATGATCTATGTAAATGAGTAATTGCTTTCTTCTAGAAATCGTTAATGCCGTTATATGAGCGCTTGATAAAATAAGATTATTAAAATAAATATTTTATTTCTAACTTCAGCACATTTGGGTGCATGGTGATATACGTGTTGGATACTGGAACTCTAGATTATTCATGTAAAATAAAATAGATCGCTCCTCGAATCTGAGCTCCATGATACGCCTGATTAAAAGCGGGCGTAAAATGAGGCTGATGAATTGAAGGAATATTTAGAATCGGGTGACTATTCACCAGCATAGAGTTAAAATAATACTATTTTTATTATACATAATATATTATCGTGTCCACTTTGAATATGGGGAGTATGGATCTCAACAGTATGAAGATTACCACTCCAGAGTTGGAAATATCTCCACAAAGTACAAAAATTGGTTGTCAGTAATTTTTTTAGTTTTCTCATGATTTCAGTTCTGTATATTTAAATTTGTAAACATCCTATAAAACTGCAGGGTCCGAATCCAGAACTTTCGGTTTCAACGCGCGCATGCTGAACTCTCGACTACTGGAAGTACGTAAGACGTAGTTTGACAAATTTTGTGTCGCCATTAGAATAATTCAAATGGAACCACTAAAACGCAGAAATTAAGTTTTAAAAGCATTCATTCGCAGCTGGGAAATAGTGGAAGTGAAAATGAGAGGCCATAGGCTAAACGCTGCCTGGCGTGCACATATTAATTCCACGGCCTAACTGATTCCACGAAAAGTTAAGCCAATTAGTATTGGCTCACACACCAAATCGTATTACATACTGTAGCAAAGAGATATAACTTTAATTATTCGGCACCAGATTTTGGAAAGTTAACCGAACCATACTCCAATGCAACGAAGTATGTTGGTCACAGAATATTAGCTGCATAACTAATTGAACAACCCTGAAATTCATTGGCGTCACAAAACATATACATATACAGTATTACAGTCACTAATATTGCAGGAACTCGTATCTTAATTTTTTTTTCATTTGAATCTCTTTGTAAAGAAAATTATTATTTTTTGTAATCTTTTGTATTATGTATACATTTTTGCACTAAAACATAATTTGTACACGTCTTTTAAGCACATATGTTATCACAAAATCCAAAAAATAAGACTTAACTTTACAAAGTGACTTAAATCAAAAAATTAAGATACGTGTTCCTGCAATATTGGCGACGACATAAATAAATACACACGCCCACATAGTTTTTACACTCGATATTATTGATTATTCTTCTCAGTGCTCCACTTTCGGAGCGAACATGGTTAAAATACACTATTTTAAAGAATAATAAAGGTATCGTGTCATAATATATCACGCAAGAAAAAGCAATACCTCGTATACCATACATCAAAGAACTCATAGTCCATATCATGTTATCGTTAAATCAAATTTCGCAATAAAAAAGATTAGTCAGTTTTATAGTTACACTAAAGAAAATGGAATTTGAAGTAATAGTAATGATTAAAGAGTTTTTCATCTTGCGTAAAATTTACGTCGTGTGGTGCACGAATTATTGTTTTTCGTGAGCGATATACGATTCGATGTATAAATAAAAAAAAACTGGATACTTGCGAAGTTGTTGATACATACGATTAAAAGTGTGATAATATAGAAATAAATACGCGCTACAAGTTTCAATATTAAAGCTTTCCGAAGCATCAATATGACCTTTTCTCTGCGAATCTCTTTGACAGTTCTGAACACGTAGTCTTTCTCACAAAGGCACTATGTTTTGGCTTAGTCTCAATAAATCGCAGAGTCGTAACACTTCGTTCAGAATGCCGCATAGTACGTTGACTGCATCAGAAGATAAAGAAAAATCACACAATTCACAGCGTACACTCCTACTGGATTTAATTTCTATTCGTGACGCAAGGTGGTGCATTAAATCACGAACTCCCCGTCAATAGCTGTTGAGCGCTGGGATTATTTTTTCGATTTTTTTTTTCTCAGACTGGATTTAGTTCGTGCTTCTAATTCAGTTTTCTCCGTTGAAACATGTTCGCCTGATACTTTTCTTCATTAGTTGCCATGAAAAAACGTATTTTCCAAAACTACACACAAGCGTAGAATTAATAAACTATTTGAAATATGTTTGTTTATTATACATCTTATTGTTTATACCATATTCGCTACCAAATCATCACCTTTGATTTTCGACATAGTAGAATAAGTTTGCTTTGGAACTACACCCCTCAATTATACGCATATATGAATAAGAATAGTTCTATATCGTCGCCAATATTTTAGGAACACGTTATCTGATTTACTGGCTTAAAACAATTTGCAATCTCTTGTATCATTTGCACATTTTTGATTAGCACATAACTTTTAGATGTTTTATAAATATAAAAATATGCCGATGAAACGAGAGGTTGGAGAAAATAAAACTATAGTTTACAAAGTGAATTAAGCCAACAAATCAAGTTATGTGTTCCTGCAATATTGGCGACGATACATTCATTATATAGATATATTTTTCAATACCATATTCGCTCCCAAAGTGGACTATATGGAACTCTGCATTATGAAGACGTCTTGACAGATTATTTTTCACGAGAATTGTTTGTCTTACAATTTTTCAATCCAATGGGCATTCAGTCCTGCATTTTTGGATTTTTGTCTACCCAATACCGTAGAGATCAACGTGCGCGCCTAACAGTTCGGGGAGTGCGGGTTTGATTCCTGATCTGTCGGATTAAAAAAAAATCCAAAAATGCAGGACATATTAGTATTAACGGCATTACATTACAATTAAAATTGTTACCATTACAATTATTTATGCACCAATACTGCCACCCTGAAAAACTCACAAATATTTTGAAAAAATCCATTGCTATAATTTTACTGATACTGTATCTTTTTTGTACAGTGCAGACATACACCTATTCTAAAGTTTTTCGACTCTTCTATTGAAGTCATGTCTATTTTAGAGGTGTTTTGGATGGTTGAATATCTTCCACCCTTAAATCATGGCTTGCCCAACGTAGTCAGTTACCTGACATTAATATACGACGAAATGAGAGGATGAAGTGTCTATGGTTTGTAGCGGTGTTTCTCTCAAAAGAACCTGTATTTTTCTTTTAAACATACAGCATCATTTTGACTTTTTTTATAATATATTCTTGTAACCACATTCTTAAAAATGGAAATTATTTATGTTTACGTGTGAAACTCATCAAGGTTTACACATCAAATATCTATCCACTCATGCATCCTTGATTTTTAGAATTGAAATTGTATGCAACTACAGGATTTGAATTCACTACTTCCAGTGAAAAAGTGTGCTTACTGACTTAACCACCGGAAAGGGGGAGTATTTTTTTTTGCGTAAAACTAACAAAATTTTTGTGTAACTTGTGAAATGACTAAAGACAGAACTGACAGTTGTATGAAATCATTTCTTCTTTCGCAAGGAGGGAGTTTTTACAAAGGCTCGCTTATCCTTACCAGATCCTTACCAAAATTTAAAAAAAAATATTTAATCTGTTTACTATACTCGCATATTTTAAAACCGTATTCTAAAAATATAATAACTAGGTAAAGGTAACTTTTCCTAATAATATAATATTATATTTTAATATATGTCCTTAATTTTTACTCTGCAATCTGTAGATACGCAGAGTAATGAAGTTGAAAATAATTAACAAGTTTAATATCTAAAATCAGAAATTTAAAACGTTATAAATTTTAACTCGTAGAATCGGGGCTATAATTATTATGGGTAATAACTTGAGAAACCGAATTAAAAGTTCTCCAGAGCTTTTGTACATTATTAAGCTTACTGATTTTCTTTTTGACCGATTAATTTCTTAACTTATTTGGCAACAGCGTGTTGTAAACTAATTTAATTTCGATATGTCAATAAAACATGAATAGTATTATTAAAATATTTGATACTCGACTATTTTATAACTAGGAGTATTAAAAGTAATGTGAAAGCTTTTATAGACTTTAATCATGCAAGTTGTTAGCAATGAAAAGAACATTAAAGTGGTATACTCATACCAACAAACGTCTCTATGGCGATTGATATTAAAGTAAATAGCAGAAACGTTACAAGCCACGTTATATATAGCCAAAGTATCGACGTTCAGCATTATCAGGCTACATGCTGTCGTTCGGCATTCAATAATGCATCAGCAAATTTTTTACCGAAATACATGTTTTTATGTAAGTATGTATATCCACGTATACCCTGTTTATGGAATGCTGGATATTTGTTTAAATTAAAGTTTCGCGTGCATTTTGTTTTTATATGGTTCTAGTTACTTATGATATATTTCATTCACAAATATAAAAAAGAATATTTCGCATTTTCGTTTCTCGTGTAAAATTGTAGCATCGCTCTAACGCGGTATTGCATGTCGTACGACGGTATGCAACAACGATGTGCAAGTAGACAATATAAAAAATGTGAATTTGAATTACGTATTTACGTAAATATATACGTAAATTATTGTATACTATATTTTGGTATTACCGTTCCGAATGTATAGCACACGAATCTCATCAATATTTTACTGATTGTTTTTCAAAATAATATTAGTCAGCCAATTGCTTAACCCAAAGAACTATCAATTCAATGTTGTGATAATTTTTAAATCGTATGGTAGCTTTACGGGGCACCGTGGTGTACTGTACCGTAAGCACTCACGTTTACCAACTCAGTCACAGAGATGAAAAGCTTAAAAAAAACTTCAATATACATAAATAATTATTATTCTTACTATATAAGTAATGACATTTTATTGCAAATATGAAACAATTTTCAGAAGGCGATTGAATTATATAATATTAATTAATTTCTCACAGATTTCCCAGGATAGTAAAATTGTTTTAATTGGAACAAGGATTATGGCTATGTACTCTGATGAAAAAATATTTATTCCTATAAATAAATCGAATCAATAAACTCGCTTTGTCTATACTTTCCGATTTGCAAATTAGTAACTCTAATACAAGAGAATTAAAATGAAATTTTTTTATACGTACTAATCGTTGACAAGAACAAAAAAATTAGAAAAACCGACAGTATAATTAATGCTGCTGAACTAAATTGTATTTCTTTTTATATCATTGATATTTTAATAATTTCTTTACGTATGTATTAGATATCTATTATAATGATACATATAATATATTTCTATAACTTATGGTTGAATGAAGCAGAGTTTGCATTTGAAAGATTACTTAAAACGTTTTATAATGTAAGCGTTGATTCAATTTTACGTAACTTAAAGGAAACATTAAAACATTGTTTGCCTACTTGATAAACTTACTTCAAATTGGATTGCTTTCAACAGCGATAATACAATACCCTCTCTACGTAAGTGCAGATACACATACATAAAAAGCTCTATGCAAGCTTTTAAGAATACAAAGTTGAAGAGAAAAACGTATCCACTGAGAAAATAATAGCTTTTATTTTTTAGTAAAAAAACCTGTCATTTTCTTTCATTCTGCGGTAATGTGTGCATTTCTTCAACCTCAGAATGTTTAGGTGAGATTATAGGATTTTTTTTTTTAATTTTTAATTTAGGTCTTCTTTGATGGATAACTAACAACTACAGGTGCTCGCAGGATAGTTATTTAGATGGTTATGCATAGCGATGATCTCCAACGCCATTGAGTTAGTAATCGTACTTATCTCTCTGAGTTTTCTTTCATTAAAATTGTTTTGATATAAGTAATGATCATAGTATATTTATATAGAACAACATGGAAAACTGTAGGTTTAAGGCGCGCTACGGATTATTATAAATAAGCGATAGGGTTTTCAATTTTACTTTCACGCATCATTATTCCGCGATCTTTACATTGAAAATTTTAATTATAATTCTAAGCCACAGGCTACATAAAAGTGTCCTACATTTGTGGTCTTTTGCTGCAGAGCTGCCATCTTGTCTTTCGTTTGAAGCGCTCTGTCTGGAAATATTTTTTCCAAGCCACCAAAGCATTTGCCGTTGGACAATGTTATACGTCTTTTTATATATATATTGTACTGTATTCAAATGAAATTCCAAACAAAAACTAGATATCTTATTTTCATAAAAAAGTAACTACAGTTTAAAATAGAATTACAAACTTTATATTTCAATGAGTCGAATTTAAACGTATATTGCACCAAATCTTGGTCTAAATATGTAAAAAAAAAAACAGACTGGGGTATATGCCAACACATACTAGAGGCACAGTGAAATATTATTTTCTATTCTATTCAACTGTTAGTTCAAAGGAGGCTCAATGAATTACTGACATAAGCTTAAGAGTGATTCTAAAAGCTCATTATTCAAATAGATGTTACAACTAAGAAATTGCCAAGTTTCAATGTTGCAGGTTATGATGACTTGACATATTAAACTTTCAAGTAATTTTCCAGCGAGTAGGCTTTCACGCCAGCCAAGCCGTATAAATAATCCTTTCACTAAATAACATTTCGAAATTCGTAGGCAGGTATACGCAATTAGAATTATATTAAGACCAAGTTTTCCGATACTTTGTCGAAATCCTTACCGTAACAGAGTTTAAGAGGATATAAACAGTGACGTACTAAAATAATTATAATAATACAATATATTAAATAAATTATTAAGAGTAGTCACAGCCTGACGATAAAACAGGTGCGATAGGAACTAGACAAATATAGTATTTAATGATTACTTGGTCTGCTTAAAGAAACCACAAAATTTACACCTAGATTTTTTGGGCTGAGCTTTTATGTTGTGAGAGTAAATGATAGTTCAAGTTGTTGGATGTGAGAGTTCCAAAGCTCTCCGTTGGGTGTCAAATGGTTGAAGGATGTCTTTGAAAATAAGGCTGAACTGAAGGCGAAAGATGAACGGACGTTGTACAGTCAGAATATATACCTATTGAGCATAAATGTTAAATAACAATTATATAATTAATATTTTCCACTGATGGTGCTTGATGGAAATTGATTTTAAATTCTAA
>JAGVSQ010001811.1:16130-27280 GCA_022683975.1 Rhyacophila evoluta | reverse complement strand
ATACACATAACATCAGTGTTACTTATAAATTACTGTTATCAGTTGCATCGATTAATCAAGAGATATACGCAAACCCTGCGATAAGTGTGCGGGACTTTTAAAACTGCTGCAGAGGTAGTATAGAAAAAAGTGGTTACATATTTTTTCTTTGCGTTGATGTTGAGTCGATTTCATAAAAAAAATTATTTACTCAGTAAGTAGCCATAGGTACTACTATACTTCCATTATCTGAAGTATTTGTTCTGGACCATTATACAATATACGGTTGTTCTGAGTCTTAAGTGCTACGAAGCGTATACATTTCAATATCGCAAATGCTGATTTCGCATTGTTTTTTTAAGCATATGGCCAACATTTTTGTGATCAAACCATACCAAGCTGAAGCAATGCTGAAATTGAGTATAACTTTAAGACGCATGTAGTCATTTACGAGTGTTTTATTACATGCTTAGATTTGATGGGATTTTCATGGTATTTTCTAAGGCTCTCTATGTTGCCAATAGAGTTTTTATAATACAGTATCCTAAGATGTGATTTTATGGAAAAGATATAAAAACAGACTAGGAGTCTAGTGATATTACGAACCTGACGATTTTATTAACCTCCATGGCGTAAAATGCACTTTTATGGAAAATGATTACTTTAATTTAAGTGTTTATCACGCATAATATAAGACGGAAATCCTTGGAAATTTCCTTTTATATCATAGAGATAATAATTTACTATTAATTTGTATCATAAAACTAAATCAATATTTAAAAGCAGTTGGGTGATTCTATCATGGTCAACCACTAGTAATTTTTCCTTTATCTTCACTTCTTACATAGTTGTATACATATTTGTTCTCGTGCGTCAAATTTGTCGCCGTACATTCAAGTCAGGTGTTTTTTATAGTGATAAATCACAATTTTTTAAATTTTTTATTGTTTTATCAAAATTTCATTTTAATGTATCGTAAAACGATGTTCGTATCTATTACCTAAATATAGATATATGAATCTAAGCAGTATGGAGATAATCACTAGATAAAAGAAGTATATAGATCTTTGCATTATTAATACTAATATCAATAGATTTTTTCTTAAGTAGTTACTCAGTTCATTGAGTATGATACTGCTATATTTAAGAATAATCTTAAAAACAATTAATAGATAAGTGAATTCAACTCACAATATCTGGGTTTATTGAACATACATAATAATTTTGGTCACCAAAAGGAAAAATACCAATATTTTAAGATTTTTCCAATGTGACTCTCAGGTTAGCGTAGTTGATAGTGTGCGTGGCTAGCAATCCGGGAAATGCGGGCTTGAATTCCCATCTGTCAGATTTAAAAAATCTAAACATGCAAGACTGGATACCTATTAGATTGAGCAATTGTTTGATAAAATTCTCGTGAAAAATAATCTATCAAGATGTCTTCACATTGCGGTGATCCGTATACTCCACTTTCAGAGCGAATATCTTCATACTGTGTAAATCTATATGCTCTTCTTTGGGAGCGAACATATTATACAAAATATTCGTTTTACAACACACGAAGAAATCAAAAGTTTTACAAACATATTGTTTCATTTGTGAGAATAATTTAAACTTTCATCTGACGGAGACGGAAGAATTATTCAAACATATAAGCCCAAAAGACTACTATGAATTACTTGGTGTTGGTTTAAAAGAACACAACATCATACGGCAAGTAAAAAAATATATCTTTCCCATCAAAATTTCTTCGTATAATATTTTCAGTACTTTCTTATAACCACGTTTATTTGTTTTTAATTTTAAATAAAAATCTTTTTACGTTATTTAGATATTGTAATTTTGATAACAATGTTACGATTAATTATAAAGCTTTGATACTAAAAAAAAACCTAAATAAGCAACCAATATATTGTCAAGTTCTTTGCACATGATTTAGGTTTAAAAAATCAGTAGTTTTTTTTTACCTAGTTCATTTTTTTAGTAATTTTCATTGAAATGTAAGGGACTTTTTTATCAGAAAATGGCTCTGTCATCATTTAATATATTGCTTTCGAGGGATATAGGATGTCTACGAGCTTCATCATAGATAGTCCAAGTAATGTAGTAGATATATCATCTTTTTATCGGTACGGATATTAAAACGAAAACTGGGGTTCGACTTATACAACCTTTATCATTTTATACGGCCTGCTACACAGTAATACAACCTTATATTAAACTTTAGTAATATACTCGAACTCTTTGATATAAATTCGAAAAAAACTATTTAAATATTAAATAAAAAGCCTCCAACGGAAATAGTCAAGTGGTGAAAATCAGAGGAAAGAGTATTATTACTAATAAGATTTTTGTCATCATATAATTTTATACATTTTATATTACAACATTAACTGCTAAATCAATTTTGCGGTAGTAACATCAGTATCTTTTCAGCTATCTATGTTATTTACACAACAATATCAAATTCTAAATTATTTAAAACTGGTAAAAGGAAACAAACTGTTCTATCAAGAAATTTTGGAGACCGATCGAGCACAGCTATTGAATCTTCCATTATTGAATGATGAGCCAATGTTCCCCAATAGTCTATTGCTATATCCAAAAACTTATTAGTAAACGTATGTATAACAGGTTATTTTATAATTGATTAAGTATTTTTATATGTCCTAATTGTTGCCATCATAATTAAATAGGTTAAGCCCAAAAAATTAATGATAATAATTTTTTTGGTTCTATTTAATACATTTAATTAAACAGGTTGATTCCAATAGATTAGGGATATTTTTGTTATTCTTTTTTAATACTTCTATTATTATTTTCACTTATGGTATTTACTAATTTAATATTATAAATATTAAGTACCAGTAGGATTTATTGTTAGTATGTTATATGTTCGCTCACTGCCGACATATAATGTAGCCTGGAGATGCCGAAAGGCGAACCCGGGTCGCTAATATGATCTCACATATGGAAGTTTACCAGTTTTAAATAATTTAAAATCAATTTCCATAAAGCGCCATCAGTCGAAAATATTAATTACAACAATATCAACAAACACCAATTTTGAAGGCTGTAGGATATTTAGTTGATTTTTGAATTCGACTAATTTGAACATCTAGAATACTATGTACGTACAATATATATTACAATTTACAATGTAAAAATACGTCTCCGTGGTAGCTACTAGCCTCACATCCGGGCAATGCAGGTTCTATTCCTACATTTGTTAGATTTTTAAATATCTGAAAATTGAGGACTAGAGGACCAAATCTCATTAAAAATAATTTGTCAAGTCATGTCGTTCAAATTGGGGAGATCCATATACCCTACTCTTAGTCAGGATATCTTCACACTAGATATAATATATTTGGTTCCATGTCAAGTGCTCACAAGACATCTGCGCACACATTGAAGTGCTCACACTTACACAGAAATTAATATTAAGATATTTTATACTCAATTTACGTAATTATATTATATGTAGATTTTGTATGTTTTAATTAAATAGTACATAGTCACTTACGAAAAATGTTTTGAGATAATGAGCATTTTGTGATTTCAATTTTAAAAGACATTTTTTTCATTCAAAGTATTATTGCAACATAGTAATATCATTCTTCATTACAGTTGCATATTTAAAATTTCTCATCAAATATTTATTTTTCCTAAAATTGTGGGCAATTACAATTTTTTATTGCTATATTAAAGATATAATTGTCTTCATTATAGTCACAATCAATTTATTATTAAATCTAATAACATTTTTTTAAACTAGTCAAATTATTATTATGCATAACCTTTGCCAAGTAAATACAAATGTTATTGAGAATACGTACGAATAATAATATATTATGATACTATCTTACTTGCAAAGACCGATTTTATAAAATATTAGAGTTAGTTTACTTTAGTACTCTTCTCCTAAGGCTTCGAACGTGACATTTAATTTAAGACTATTGAAGATAACGAATTATCTTTAATTATGCACTTTGGCAAACTTATGCGATCTTTTATCTTATTTGTTAGTCCATGGTAAACTTCATTAACTTTATCTGATATACGTGATTCTTTTTTTAATAGTTAAATTATCTTAACTTTTAATTATTTTAAGATAAAATACATAAGATTTGCTTTTAATATTATCTTAGAAGATAAAAAGATAAATTTTATTTTCTCAACCCAATATTATATAATTAGTTATATAATTTAATATATTATTAGAATTTTTAATTATGATATAACACTTAATATATATATATATATGCATATACCAATAAACTTTCTACATTATTCCACATACTCTATGAAGGCTATTACATACACTACGAGAAGGCAAACACGTGCGCATGGCTAACTAGTGACGTCACTCTTTTTCTTAAATCGTTCATAAAATTGTATGTACGTGTTGGAAAATCCAAAACTATGTTATTTGAATTTAGTATATTTTTTATAATAATGTCTTTTAAAAAATATATATCGTCTCAGTGTGATGCAAGTCCTTAAAATGACACTCTTCTCGTGCTCCAAAACTGCGTCCATCTGGTTTCTTAATTTTTTTAGGTCTCGCACTAAATTAAATTCTTTATTTTTGCAAATTCGCATTTTAAATGACGGTGACCATTTACATGGTTTGTACGTTAGGAGCATTTGTATCGATTTCAACACTTTTGCCGCCCCTTTACATTATGGCGCCTGAAGCAACCGCGTCTTTGTCAAATAGCACGCCACAGCCCTGCGCGTTGTAAAGGTTTATGTTGACATTAATTTTTTTATACTCAGTTCATTGTTTTCGACCATGTAGGTACAATATGAAAATACGTTACGGTTATTTTCACGTTAAAAATGGCAATGAATACAATTTCGATTGAAATTTCTATAGTAAATAATTCATCAAGCTACTTGTAATCTATGTATAGTAATAATATTTATGATAATATTATATTTTATTCCTAAAGTTGGATTATCTTTGATCTTTCAGACACCGCCATTTAGAAAGAAAATTCCTCATAAATGATTCAATCCAATTGACCCTGTTCATTATTTAAAAGCTTCTGCGTAATCCATAAAATAAGAAGGTAGATAAGAATGACCCGAAGCTCTTAAAAGCTCTCGTATACTTTATCTTTCACTATCGGCAAGTGGGAAAGCTACGGCGTTGCTTAATGCTTCGACGCCGTCGTATGACAACTAGTAACACATTGAGACAGCTTTTATGCCGAAGTGCAGCTGAAAACAGAATTTTCAGTTAAGCTCATGTTTTGAAATGTTAAGTAAGTACTCAAGTTTACAAAATAAACGTTACAGAAACTGGGACGTGTAGTACCATTTAAGAGACGGTTTCAGGACGACCCTTAAAACGTTGGGTCAACGAATTTATATAATTTATTGTTCAGTGGCTTAAAATAAGGATATAACCTTCCTTCTATAAATGAACAACTGGTGACATATTCGGATAAGTATCCATCGTTTTATTTTAGTATTCGTTACATTATCTATCGCATCTATTTCACTTAGTAAATACAATAAAACAATTACCACCACAACGGTTGATAAAATGGCAGTATATGGATATTTGTGTTTTCATGACATATATTCATAGATTTACTCACGGGGATAAATAGTCAGTCAATTGCTTAACCTATTGGAAATACAGTTCTGCATGTTTGTTTTTTTATCTAGTAGTGGTGGGAATCATGCTTGCAGTTTCTGTTTTCAAAGCGTGTTTCTCGGCTACCAGGGAGAATTAATATTATATTCAAAATAATAAATAGTGAATGTAAATTACATGGCGAAATTCGATGCAATAATTTTTAAAGTGCACATAAAAATAATGTTTTCTTTATTTAACTTAAAAATAGTAATTTAAATTAATCAATATATTAGATAGGGTGAAAGAATATTACTATGGTATACGAATATAATATTTTGGACATTAGTTCAAGTTTAATACACCTAATGTATATCATACAATGAAACCAACAAACATATTTTTTTTGTACAAACTACGCGTTAAAGATTAGTATTACTTAGAACAAAATCTTCTTCTTCTTATAATATGATCACTCCGAAAGAGTATAAGAATCTTCACAGCGTGACGACGCATTGACAGGGTATTTTTCTCAAGAAGACAATTGCTCACCTCAATGGGCATCCAATTCTGTATTTTTGGATTGTGAAAAATTTGACAGGTGTGGAAATCGAATCTACATTCACCGGATTGCTAAGCGTGCAGACTACTGAGAAGACGGTCAAATTAGAACGAGTCAAAATTATTTGCGCTTAAATTTAATAAACATAAAAAATAAAAAATAAATGTCTTTCAACATACTCGAAAAATAGAAAAGTTTATGTTGTATTTATTACTATTCTTCTTAATTATATGCAAAAATAATTCTGAAAGCTCTAGAGAGCTTTTTCATTTTTAAGTATTACTTGTTTGTTTACACATTTTTTAAACTTTATATTATAAAGTTTGAATTTATATTTAAAATAAATTGATATAATCCGGGTGGTAATGGTTTTCAAGTTTTTCTTTTGTTTATTTTTCCACTTTTGTAAAAGCACCTTTATGGGTTGGTAGTGCCTCGCGAATTGTTAGTCTTGTCACCTGTTGCCTTTTCTTAAGGCAAGCAAAGAATCGAGAAATGTTATTTTTACGGTCGTGCAATATTATTTTACATGCCAGTAAATATATACCTTAACTTAAAAAATAGTTTCATACATATTATAAGTTCCTCAATTCCATGACTAACTAAATTACTGACCTAACACACCACACTTAGCATTCATTTCATTCGGAAGAAACTATGACATATCAAGCCTTATTTTCATTTCACTAATTCTAAGACTATCAATTCTTCATAAAAAAAGAATTGATTTATTCGATTAAGGTTACTCTCGATAAAGATACTGTAAAAATACTGTATCGACCTTAAACTACTCGTAGGCATTCGTACTTATTCGAATACACCACCTATGATTGTGTTTGAAAAGCTTAAATTTATAATTTAATTTAAAGACAAAATTGTGTGAGAATACCCATCTTTTTGATAACTTGCACTCAATTTTATAACCATATAAATGTACGTTTACATTATTTTCTAAAAGATATACAGAAACAAAAAAATTAAAACATTCACTACGTACATTTATTATTTATAATAATCATTGACATTATAGAATGCAATCCTTGTTATGGAGATGATTTTATTTTAATTATGATAAATAATATCAAACTAAGTGCTTTCAACTGAAAATCTGATAAGTGTGCTTTCAAATCATGTTATCAATGAATGAAATATATAAAGAAGTTTAATCAACAAATTGTTCACGAAGATGCATGGTGTAGATATATAATATGTATTGTTCACTATTTCCTCAACTCATCACTATATAAATTCACAAAAGGTTTTTGATTTGTCATCTTGATATATTAAGACTATTGCGTGACGAGCATATTTCAACATACAAATTAGTTTAAGGAATGCTACGCGAGAAAATTATTTCTCTATTTTTTTCTAAAGTTAAGTTGAACTTGAACTCATTATTCTGTAACAGTTTCAAAAAGCATATTTACGGTTAGTAAATTTATATTACTTTTTACGAATAACGCCTTTTTTAAATATAAAATTATGTACAGGATATGGGACACTCGATTGTGAATATCAACATTATATAAGCTAAGAAATCTATATTGATCTTATAATTATTATTTATAAAATTGTATTAATATATTACAGTTAATAATTATGAAATCTTATACTCTGAAATAAAGGTGAAATAAATGGCTATATGGTGATTAGATGGGTACCGCTCAAGCATATATCTTACATTGTTATCAATATAAAAGGAACTTTCTATGTATTTTCCTGTTATCCTGGATAATCTTGAGTATAATTTATCATTGTCCTAAATAGACGTAAAAATGTAATAAAATAACTAATACTGACATATAAAGGCACTGTTTACATATGTAATTAATAAATCCAATAAACTTTCCCCTTCACCACTAGCCACCTATTCACACCCGTTATACGAGCATATACCGTGGCATAACAAGCATGAGGCGCTTTTCAAAGTGCCAGAAGTGTCACAAAAGTAGCTTTATACGACCTTGGTTGACGAGCACTAGAGTGTGCGTGATCTCTATTCTAACTAATTATGCCTTGTTAATATCTAACCTTGTTGAGAATTCAATCACTTTGAGCTATGGTTTTTTATGACAGAAATGTGTAGCTTAAAAAATAGATTTTATATCGCAAAAAATATCTTAGAACTTTAATATCTTGAAACTGTGAAAATTCAGTTAGTAAATTTCACTTTTAACGAGGCGAAATAACAAACGACTAAGCATATGTATCTCTACAGTCTACAGTCATTATATATCCACTCTAGAAATGAAACATATTTACATCCATAATGTGAAGAGTTCTATCAAAAACAGAAGCTTTCGTATTAAATTGTTTAACTCACTGGACATTAAGCAGTACTTTTTAGTTAATTAAAGCAGTCTATTACCTATGCAAATAATAATTATTATAACACATTTGTTCACATTCTAAGGAAATATGTTTAAGATAAAAACGGTGATTTACAGTATAAAAATTGTTTGTTTTTTTTATATTTAATCTTAAATTCTGAATAATCGAGCAAAAAAGCCACACTGAAACAGCGCCGATAGAAGCCTGAATGAAAGGCACGTTTTGAAATTTTTTATTGAAGTCTCATTAAAAACTTCAACGGTAAGAAAAATAAATTTCTCTACGCTGCAGTCACCCAGCGGAAAGTTTCTCAGATTTAAAGTTATCCGCAACTTTTTGAATGAAGCTTCTATATAATTTACTGTTTACTTTCATTCTCAAAATAAACTTACGTAAATTGCAATTATAACGACGCGCAACGAATTATAAAGAAATCAAGATTTTAATTATTTCTAAAGCACCTAGATTATTACCAACTTTAAAGCCTGCGGTAGCCTTTGGCTAACTCTTCAAGTTCTTGATATTTTATTCATTTTCGCACCCATTTCAGACATCAAAGACTAATATAACCTTGTTCAGTGAATCCACACAATTTACCAACAATCCACCTGCAATCCATTTTCATTAATGGCATTTCATTGTTAAACATCCGCTCAAATTAGCAAATCTGCACCTGAATTTTGAAAATACATAAGATCATGCTAGTTATATTATTTAGAAGATTTAAAACTGAATTCTACAGTTTTATAAGATACATAACTGATGTGTTGTTCATCTAAATAAAAAAGACGATAAATATATGAAATAAATTAAGGGTATGTAAACAAAAGTTTCTTGTCTGCCCGGTAGTGTAGTTGGTAGCGTGTGCGGCTAGCAATCCGGTGAATTCGGGTCCGATTCCCCATCTGTCAAATTTAAAAACTCATTGGGTTGAGCAATTGTCTGGCAAATAATTCTCCTGAAAAATAATCTGTCAAGACGTCTTTACATTGTAGAGTGGAAATATTTACACTATGTAGATCCATTATGATCTACGTTGTGAAATTAAATACTTTTGTTTAGTCGAATTAAAGTATATTTACATAGAATATAGTTGTGCTTAAAAGATGATTATAAAAATATGTCTGATTTATTTAGTACAAAATGTTTATTATGAATAGAAAATTGGATTATGGAAGACTTGCTGAAAAAACTCATAAAATTAAAGTTAAAAGTTAACTAAGCATACAAATCCAATGCAAAACTTTGTTTTAAGTTATTATATTATACAGATATAAAATCTGTAGAAACTAAATTGTTATATAAAAGATAATAAATTTGAATATATACATAATGTATTTTATAAAAATCATACTTATTTTATACAATATGCATAAAATAAATGGGCAGCTTCCTGTCACTTCAAAAGTCATGTGGTAATACTGGAACTGGCTGAAACACGTAATGCGGATTCTTTCGCGTAGCTTTAATCCTGTTTACTTCTACGTTGCCTGGTGGGATATTGGTATCTTATAAGATTTTTGGGTATCTATCATCCACAAAACGTTTTTATAGGAATTAAGAAAGATTACATAACCTAGAAGGATGCAAAACAACTGATGGGTAACAGAAAATCTTGAAAGTGCTATATGACAGAAGAAATTGTTTAAGCAAATCAACAAAAGCCAATTAGCATATCTAAAATTTAAGATATATGCGTCATCGAGTTGGTAAAAGTATTACGGATGCTTAATTAGCAAGCTTTTATGGTGCTTTTTGCAATTAACGACATATATCATCAATGTGTCGGTTTATATTAAGCTACCTTAGATCGAAAAACGTGATTTATTTTTTTAACCTTTAAAAAATATGAGTACAAAAAAACGATCAATAAAATTCGCATTATGGTATATTAAAAGACTTATTTTGAAATATTCTACCTCACTTTTTTTAAAGAGGTCCTTTAAATGAAATTTTCTCAAACGCATTTATCATTTCCTCAATGATTACTGTCAAATAAGCTGAATAAATACGGTGAAAGAGAATTTATTGTATTAGCGCATTTTGTATGGACGTATTATTTTATTCGGTTATGGAAGAAATTAGATTTTCTTTTCCGAGAAAATGGAAAGACAGCTAAAACAGCTGAGCTCTGATGCTATTAAATACATCCAATCACAACATCAACTTTCTTGTATACCAACCTACAAGCGAGTTTTACATCTCACAGATCAGATATGGAGTAGAAAAAATATTTATAATTATATACAGTATTTTATAACTAAAACTTTTGCAATTAAAAACTTTTTGAAAGATAATGTTGTTTTCTTTTCATAGCGGCAAGAAACGTAATCTGTGTAAGAGATAATGTTTTCGGAATTTTCGATATCCTGCCAATTTCCAGACATTATATCCAGTCCGCTACTTGCTATATCTCTACATCCGTATAACACGGCGTAACAAACTTGATGTGCTTTTAAATTGCTAAAATTGTTCTATAAGCAGCCTTAAAAAATCTCAGTTGACATGTACTAGAGTGTGCGTAATACATAATCTTACTTGTAAAGTCATGTTAATATTTAGCTTTAATGTAGATAGACATTTTTGGTCACGGGTCCGAGGCCTGACACTAGAGCATGTGGATTTAAACATCGTATCCAGTCCGCTACTTGCTATATCTCTACATCCGTATAACACGGCGTAACAAAC
>JAGVSQ010001811.1:0-11247 GCA_022683975.1 Rhyacophila evoluta | reverse complement strand
AACAGTGTGAAATTTACATATAATATTTTAAATGGTATTTATCAGCTAACTGTAATACTTTACACCTTTTTTATTATTACCGTTGATCAACAAGGGATGTAAAAAAGTATATTAATGTAAAGCATTAAAATAAAATTTTAACAAGAAGATGAACAAAATTAATCTGAAAAAATGATAAGCTTAAATACATTCCAGACAAAGCTAAGTAATAATGCTAGTTATCAATAAAACAAAAAGGACTTAGTTATGGTCTAGATACTTATTATGTTCTTCCATCTGTATAATTAATCCTCCGTCAGATCACAATATATTATATACGTTCGTTATGAGAGCAATAAATTTATTCCTCGTTATTTATAATACGAGTGGTTCGTGTCAGGAATTATAAGAATAAATTTTATAAGCCTAACAATTTAAAGCGGACAACAGTTCAATATTTCGGTGTAATAAAATAATAATTTGTATTCAAAGGCTTTGTTAAATTAATTAATTGGTAAATATTTTCATCGCTTTTCCGGTCCCGCCTGTCTTTGTTCTAGACAATATCAATATTGATCTGCCTTGATATAAAATTTTCCACCGATTTATTTTTTAGTATTTCGTCATTTTCAGGAAATTGAAAATAACTGAACTGAAGCCTGTATTTTTTCATGGTGTAATTTATTTCATTTAGATATTCTTGTAATCAAATAATTGTAAAATCAAATTAAATACTTATTTTTCCTAGTTGATAAAACTCGGTATTTAAGCTATATTAAAAACAGTATATATTTTAACATTAATTTATCCATTTTTGCTCTAAAAGTGAAATACACATATGAATTATTTTAACAATATTGAATTTTATAAAAAATAATCTTCAACTATTTTTAAGCAAGTAAAGAAGTACCACAGCATAATTGATTTAAAAATTAAGGGTTCGATATCCACAGCAGCTAGATTTTTAGAGAAAATGCAAAACTCGACATCAATAGATTGAGTAATTGACTGAAAACTAATTCTTGCGGGAAAAAAAATGTGAAGATAAGTCTTATATTACAGATATATATGTACACAATTGTTAGAGTAAACATTTTCACAATATATTATATTATACATAGATGCATATGTTTTAATTTTGGAGGGGACACAGCTTAAAAAATGTATATTATTTTTTAAACTTATTGGGTATGAAAGTCCTGTATTTAAGGGCAATGATAAAAAGCAAATCGATCATTATTTGGATACAGAATTCAAATACCTTAATCTTCAGTTTTGAAGCGTGCAAACTTACCACCAATTGGCTAATTATAATCTAACCATCTTATATCAGGACTGAAACAATCTTTGAAAAAAACGTAACGTTACAATAGATGAAAAACTCTGTGTCACATACAATAGCGCTAAATATTTATTTTAAAAATTACAGAGTTTATGTATTATTCTATATTTATATTTCTTGGCCAATTTAGTTTAGAGTTCACTGTCGACGCATTTTTTATTCAAATAAGGAAATGGATACCCAGTAGGGTTTGTTAATACTCTTTATAAAAAATCGAGATTCGAGAGATATTCTAATTGAACAGTTTTTTTAATTGATAAACAAATAAATATAAGTAGCATGAGGCGCCAGATCGTCAGTAAATCACAATATCAATTTTTACACTGTGGACAACATATTTCACATTTACAATAGATTTGTACTTTATTTACCTATTTAAAAGTTTTGTGTAATATTTTTATCGCAGTTATATTATGAAATCTGATTTATCGTAAATTTACGATAGTCAATAAATTTCGATAACCAGTATAATATAAAATACAAAATTGCGCATATTTCGTATCGATTGTAGAGATTGAAAAATATTCTCAACAAAAATAATAAATAAAAGGTAACACTGCCTTTATTATCGAATCGTATGAATGTTTCTAAGAAATGCGTGTTTTTATACTATGAAAAAAGTGGTTTATTGCAGGACGCCAGCGCAATATCTATCGTTACTGAAGCATGGCTGTGTCCACGTTCTAACGTTAAGAGACACTTATTTTCATTTTATGAGTAAGTGCTTCTTAAAAATTATTGCCTATGCGTGATTCTATTCTGTGGCTTTGGTACAACTATATAACCGAGCAAATATTACTAGACTCTCAAAACCTCTCAAAAATAATTTAATTGGTTTTACATGGCGCTTTTAATAACTGGATAAGTGTAAATTAAATCTACAAGATTTTATGTGGTAGTATTAAATGTGCGAAATAGTTTCACTTCAAATGAAGACATATTAATTATGACAAAGCAATATCTCGTACAACAATATACGAATATAACTGATAATTATAATATACTATTACTTCAAACTTTATATACATTTTAACTAGCAACTTTTAATGTTGACACAAAAAAAATATTGAATTAACTTAATGATGTGTTGATACATAGAATCATTCGTAACGTGAGGAATAAATTTTAATCACTTAGCTAAAAACAATGTTAATAAATTAATACAAAAACTATTTAAAGCATAAAATATTTGATATAGAAAGTAATATAGATATCCATGTGCTTAAAATAGCTTAAAGTATTGTAAAATTAATGATTTATCGTTGTATGTAACAAATTTAAATATTTTTTACAGAATCATCTTCCATTATTTTAGTAATAATATTTTAAAATATAAATAAGTAACTTATTAACACAAAATGATAATTATTGTAACATACGAATTTTCGAGTACAATAATTGTAATTTATATTTTTTAAATTATCTTTGAAGCTGGCAACGTGACGGTCGTTTTTCAATTTTGCTCATTTTTACGTAAAATGAAAAACGTTTTTTCGCTTTAATCAGAGAAACTCGTTAATTTTTTTCTTTTTGTGACGAGCTTCAAAACTGTTTCAGCTTCAAAATAAACAAAACGTTTTTTTGTTATATTTCATCAAATACACTAGTCTAGGAAAACGTTTTCAGTTCTTGAATACAAAATTTTATACTAACAACTTTCTATGCCTGGGCGAAAATAAATTTTCATTTTGAATAGAGCCAGCTGTGATCGTTTTACCGTATAAAAATAACTCTTATAGAAAAACTTAATACAAATCAAAACAGTTATACCTGCTTATGACAGTTTATAATATTATAAAACTTTAGTTTTTGCATAATGCAATACTTACTTTTTTCGTTTTATTATTTATAAAACACACTTATGATATTGTAAGAGTATGATGTGTTTTGAAATATTTCTATTCACTTTTCAACAAAATATAAAACAATTATAATATTTAGTATAAATTAAAGTAAATTCACAGTTTTCAAGTGAGTCTTTATAATGTTTTAATATACTTTAATTTATTATTATAAAAAAATGTTTGAAATCCTAAAATTCACAACCATTTTCAACTACACCCTTTAAACAATACCAATAATGCGTTGTTTCAAATGGAGGAAGAATTTTTGTATTCTATAATTATAACAAATTTTGAAAAGGCGTTCGGTTTTTACTATAATTTCCTTGAAGTTTTAAATTTATTTAATTCGTACTAACTAAATCTAGGTAATTGTTTTCAAATATTAAATCATTTATTTGACGTTTATTTAACATTCAATTGGCAGAAAAAAAAATTAGTGAAAATGTAGTTGAAACAGACATAATTAATTCATTTTTTTTACCATACCAACTACAAAAGTGGAGCGTATCTACACAGTGTGCTCGAGAAATAGAGTTTATAGATATCCTTAATTAATATGAAAATATATGATATTTTTTTCACGAGAATAACTTTTGTTAGTTAATTGCTTAACGAAATGGGCACCAAGTCTTGTACCTATGTTTTTTTTTAATCCAACAGCTGTGGGACATAGACATAAAATATTCTGTTCAGAAGGATATCCATTAGTTTCTCAGCTAATGGAGTGACAAAAATTTAAATATTTTTTTTTAATCAGTAAATTTTTATCACTTGGTGATAATAGCATTCAATAAGATTGTTTTCTCTGTAGATTAGTTGGTAGCGTGCATGCCTAGCGATCCGGGGAATGCGGGCTTGAATCCCCATCTGTCACATTTTAAAAATCCAAATTGCAGTACTGGATGCCCATTGGGTTGAGTAATTGTTTGACAAACAATTCCCGTGAAAAAGAATCTGTTAAGACGTCTTCACATTGCGGAGATCCATATACTCCTCTTTCGGAGTGGATATGTTCACACTGTGTAGATCTATATGCTCCATGTTGGGAGCGAACATGGTATAAAAAAATGGTTATTTAAAAATGTTTTTAATTAATAATTTACTTAAACATAATAATGTAAGACACAATTTGACAATTATATTTAATATATCGTATGTTTTTCAAAACATTTTGCTTATTAAAATTCATCTAGTGACATATTTTTCTCGTTTTTTCATAATGGCTTCATATACCTAATAAAAACCAAGCATTTGCAATGCATCAAAAACATAAATATTATTCTTTTGTAATGTTACAATAGCAAGATAAAATATTCTTTCTTAAGTAATCTCGAAAAGTTTGTGCGCAAAATCCTTTGGGAAAAAGCTACACGTGTATGAATGCGTCGTTCTTTTACGACTTCTATTATAAACAGCGCAACAAGGAATTGAACTTAATGAAATGGATGCATGCAGTGAATTTTGCAAGGAGTAAAAAATATTTCGTCAAAAAGCTTCGCCTTACTTCAAACGTAACAGACAATGATACAACAATATTATGCAATAAAAACTGCATCATAATACAACACGAATAATAAGTGTTGAATGTGGTACAAGTCAAGTTGATACGTGCGGAAACTTATGATTTTTTTTGGTACCAAAGATTGTGTTTTTAAATTCCGTATTTGCAAAACACTCAATTTCTTTAATTTATATATACAAATTTAATTAAATAATATTTTTGACTGATGCTGCTTGATAGAAATTGATTTTAAATAATTTGGAATACAAATTCAATTGATAGTGTTAAGTACAAATAGTGAATCTGTGGTCTGGTTTTCTTGTCAATATATAGTTTATCTTTGCCATATCATGAATAATTGTGCTTGAAAAATACAACATACTAGAAAGTTTGTTTTTTTTTTTATTATTATTTATTATCGAAATATTATGATGAGTCTATTATATGCATCATGTGTAGAGTTTGTAAGGTTTTAAAATGAAAGCTTTTACTATAAATATATGGTAGAATTAAAGTTTGAAATAAAAAATATTCCAAGCACGTTTGCTTAGTAATGTATTTACAATAAGAATTTTACTGTTTAATAAGTTTGTAACAATTAAAGTTATATTCTTATTACACAGTTGGTACAAAAACTTTACCAATTACAGTTATCGAAAAATAGAACAGAAATCTTTCAGTTGATGGGTAATTAGCTTAATTTCAAAAGCTATACTATAAAATCGGAAACTTTAAAAGTCGTTGGAAGCTTTAGCAAAACGACATGCAAAGTAATATTCGGGGTAAGTTTTGGTGCCAAGAAGGTATTCCCGATGAAAAGGCGGCAAAATACCTTATTTGTATTCCCGTGATGTCCGGCGTCGCTGGTCGTCGCTTTGACTCTCCACCAAAACTATGTAAAACAGGAACAAGTGGTGGGATTTTACTGCGGAAAAGGGTCAAATTAGTTTCCTTTTAGGTTTTATTCCTTTACTTTTGATAGAACGTGTGCAATTTCGGTAGAGTTTTTGGCGGATATAAAACCGTCGAAATGAAATACCTATCGTTTACTATTTTATTTTATTTAAGAAAGTAGCCCACAACATCTTTAGAATTTTACTTGTTCCAGGCTTTTCACATACATCAAATTATGTCACATATATACATTTCATTTTTATAGTTTTAATACTAAAATATAAAAAAATATTATGTGTCAACAATAAGATAATTTTAGACAGTCGATAATATTCCAAAATTATGTATTAACATATTCATGTTCTCTAGATTTACATAGTTTTATATTTTATAAAAACATCTATTAATTGACAGATTTATAAACACTCTCACCCAATTATTAAATTTACCATATCGTTTCAAACAATATCCATGTTACGTTATGTCATGTTATGAGTTATGTTAAATATCAGAATTGATTACCAAAAGAAGAAATATATAATTATTCATTATTTCTTTCATATTTTTCTTCCATATTCGCTTCCTAAGTGGCGCATATGGACACCACATGCCACGTCCAAGAATCCCTGTCGCTCGCCAGTATTCTTGCACCCTCCTAGGTCATACCTGGATCTCGTTGCTCCACCGAATACATTCTATAGATAGTACTTAGCAGCTTTCCAAGACGATAAAAACTGTTTGGCTCAAAGAATAGACAGGTCAGGCTAAGATTTGAGGTATCTGTAGTATGTAGCCAAGCCAGATCCAGCGTCGCAGTTTCACTCTGTCAGTGATTAGTGGCTGCATGGTCCGTCTTCTTTATCTTCCCGCTTCGAGCGAAATAAAACCACCTTATTCCGTATTATATTTACCATAGATATATATATTAAGCCATATCAACAAAAATATTTCTACAATTGCCTTGGAAGATTCTTTCCATAAAAAGAGTTGCCCATCTTTAAGATCTGTCCATCTGCAAAAATCCCTGTGCGTTTTTGAAACTCAGTAAAGTGTACACGCCTAAAACTCAATCAGTAAAACCATAAATTATGTATAACTATCTAAAATAAAACTGTTTCCCAATATAACTCAACATTTTTTCATAAAAAAGATACACAATCTAAAAATATAATATCACAATTTAAAATTCGTCGGAACTTGCTCAATAGATAATTTAGTATATAGAAAAAATAAGCTTCATATCTGCTTTGAAATTAGAGCATATCCACGAATATCACTACTTTAGAAATGGAGTATATGAATCTTGACATTTTTAAGACGAACCTTTGATGTAATTTTTATTACGGGTATTGACTGTGAACTAATTGAGAAATTAGTACCTTCAAAAAAGACCAATACTTTGACCAAATTAATACTGAGCTAAGGTTACCTTAGCTTTTTTAATACAACGCCTTATTTTAAAACGTTTTTTTTCCATATTTAGATACATTTTATAGAAAAAACTTGAAGGTATTTTAGTAAAAAATAAATAGGCAGTATTTTGACAAATTATAGAACTAATGTTGGATAATGATATCTCAATTTCTCATTAAAAATTCAGCATTGCTTATTTTTACTACTTTTGCAGCTGTGTGATTAAAACTTGCAATTCCAGGCTTAAATTATACATGTTAACTTTTCACTTAGCAGAAAGACAACATTTTATAATATTTGATTAATAGTTATAACAATTGATGTGAATTCATTTACACAAATTTGATAGTGTTAATAAATTACCCAACCACAACTAGTATCTGATCACGGTGGTTTGGGGAAATCTCATTTTGGTTTTGAATTCAACAAGGGAAAAGCAACGCCGAGGTTTCAGTGCGGTTGACATTTTAAAACAAATTAAGGAAATTGCACACCGAATCCACAATACAACTACCCTCTACCTGTTTGAGTATTTGCAAACGTATTACCAGGCGGCTTTGAGTGCATTAAAAAACTATTGTGATCCAGGAAATTTTCATACATACATAATTCATTGTCTACCATCCAGTTTTCAAAATCTTTTTTAAAAATAACTCAAATACAATACACTAGAAAAATTAAAGTATATCCTTTGTCATGGATCATCTAATTCATTAATTCAAAATATGTATCAAGCATACCTTATTGATTTTAATAAATTGATGAAGATTTAAGTTTGACTTTAATAAATTATAAACAATTACTAAAAGTTCTAAACAGACAGCTGACCTGAGAAAACAATAAAACCAATACCGTGTAAGAAAATTATATTAAAATAAAACAAAAATAGTGGATAGGTTTTTTGTATAAAAAGCAATGGATATCCAAAAATTATATTCATTTTGTTTAATGTATTTCAATTTTATTAAAAAAAAATACTTCTTAATAAAAAAAAACGTTTAAAATATTATTCATTACTAGACAATAGATGAACTCGTATACGCACATTTGGTACGACATTGAATTAAGTATTTCTTTTATTTTTTTTTGGATTTACTGGATTGAAACAATAAAAAATTGAGGGATGTAACACTGTGTTATTTTGAAACCGTATGGACATCCAGTCTATTCATGTAATTTTCTATGTTTGCTGTATGTTTTTAGTGTAATCAAATACTAACTAATGTACTATTTTATTATGTGTCGTGAATGCCTTAAATTAAAAATTTGTAATGTTTTCGGTATTTAAAATTGATCATTTTTTTTTAATAGTTGATACTTAATATTTACCTTTGTTAACTAAAAATAGAACTATATTACTTGATAAGAAGCTTTAGACTTCGTTTCTTCCAAATCACTAAATTTGGTTGTTTTTAACATGGTATAATAACTTAAAAAGCGATTGAAACTGTTATAAAAAAAGTTTATTCATAGATTACTTTCAACGTAAAGCGTTCCTGCAAATCTTGTTAAAGTCCATAGTATGGAAGCTAGACAGACTTCTTCAGTATAACACCTAAAAAACTAAAGCTCCTTGAGAATGTAGGCTTCAAAGGTAGGGTAGATTTTCGGCATCCGATTTCATCAATTTTTTAGACCGGCGATAGAACCTTATGGCGCAATAAGGCTACACTGCCGTAGGAATCTCGTCTATGGACTGGAAATAATGAACAAACAGGACGTATTTAAGAAAATAAAAACCTTGAAAATAAGTAGCATTTATTACATAATACTATATAAAGCGATTTTTGCGTAAGATAAAAAAAATCTATGGCAACATGATTTAATCACAAAATGTTGAGTACTTATTACTTACATAAATAAATCTCAATATGGTATAATTGAATTGTTCACTATATTAAATACTGTGGATCTAGATAAATTCTCTGTTGGATAGAGACATCCCCAAACTATTTTAAGCCTTCACAGATATATGGTTGAAAAAGTATCAATAAATACTTGTACATGACAGTCTTTTAAATTAAATTTATTTGGACTCTTACATACTATAACATTTTTACCAAAAAATAAAAAAGTAGATTTTTTAGAAACAGTTTGCAAATTACCTTACGTATAAACCTGGATCATGAAAATAGCGAATATAAATATATATATAGCACGACATTTTTCTTACACCACAGTATACCTTACTGCTAGAGCATAGTAAATGATTTAAATTAAATTAATGTCACCTTTTTCATTATTTTAGAATATATTTGTAACGTATGAAAACAATTTTATTCGTGATGTTGCATTATATAACACCTGCAGATATTATAAATTGCTTTGTTTTATGATTGTTTATTATGATTACATTTCAATTTTATTTTATTATATGATTGAAAAGAAAGACTGTTATTATTTGTGATAAACATAATACACTAAGTGATAAGATTCTTGCATAAATAATTTTATATTGATATTCGATAACACAAGAGCCTTCGTGGCGCAATGGCAGCGCGTTCGGCTGTTAACCGAAAGGTTGGTGGTTCGAGCCCACCCGGGGGCGATCATTTTGCTTTTTGTTCTTAATATCATATATACACCACAATTATAAATACTTTTTTTTTATGATATTTACAAATGTAAATTATTTTAGAATATACAAAACATTTATTTATTTTAATTCAATTTAATTTTAAAGCAGGCCATATGATTAAATAATGAGATTTATTATTGATATTATATAAATATACCTAGTTATAGATTTATTGCACAATTATGCAGTGGAGTTTTTACACTGAGAAGATCTTTTAAATATTTATATACAACATGATAAATAGTTTTCTCGGTATATTTTTTTCACAGTTAAAGAGTTTAGTTACAATATAAATCATATTGACTCTGGTGTATGAACGAAAATCATGAAAAAATGCTACTAGAACACATTTGGCACTTAAAAGAAAGTTATACGTTCGTTACGCTTCGGTATACGGTCATGTGATAGATTTGAAGTGGTGAGAGGTAGAAAAGAAAATAAGTTCTTTATATTCTCAAATTAATTATTTTTCATAAAATTAATTGGTGTATGAAATAATATTTCAATTGAAATCGTATTTTTACAATAACACGGTATATATATTCTAAATTATTTATAACTGGTAAACTTCCATATTTTAGATCACTGTCAGCGACCCGGGTTCCACCCTTCGGCATCTTCAGGATACATTATATGTGGGCAGTGAGCGAACATATAACATACTACATTACATTAGTACTACTTAGTATGTTAATGGATCCACATTTAATGGATCTTGAAGATGCCGAAAGGCGAAACCCAGGTCGCTAGCAGTGATCTCACGTATGGAAGTTTACCAGTTTTGAATAATTTAGAATTTAAAATTAATTTCTATCAAGCACCATCAGTCAAAAACATTAATTATTAATAACAGTTAAATGGTCCAGAGTTAATAAAAATGCTAATTGGTTTGAGAATTGTTTTTATTTGTATATGAGGTTGCTAGCGTGATTTTATCGTCACTCTGGTTGCAACTTTGGAACAATACTTTTTCTATGTTAAAAATGAGCTTTTTTAATACAATGTCTTATAACGTATGGCTGGCTGGTTGTCTGGTATTAAATTATACCATGAGGTACCTTTAATATTCACTGCAGTATGTTATATAACAAAATAAACACATTTCCCGGAAACTCACGTATGAGCAAAAAATAACCTCTGTTCGCTTTAGATTCAAATCTCTTCGTCTACGCGGGAAATTTTATTATTCAGACAGGCCGAGAGAAAAAAAAGTGTTCTCACAAAGGACGTTCGTCTCGAAGAAAGTAAAGTTATCGTAGAGGGAGAAAATATTCCCGACCCCCTCTAAATAACCGCGTTCGTGCCTGAAAAGTCAATTTTGCTACGCCAAAGGGGACAATTGCCTAAACGTCAAAGCAGTTTTTATATAGTTGGAATGGTATAAAATACCGCAACTCTATGGGAAGGCGGCAAATGAATTTGTGCTTTATTGATGATGCGTTGTTACTTTATCAATAAAACAATAATACAGTTTAAAATAATTATACGTTTTAACCTAATTTTACCTCACATAATACTATAATTATAAAGTGTATTTAAAAATATACTGAATACAAATTAATCAATTTTTTACGACTATCTATGTCTATTAATTGTGGACTATGCTAAGCTGCGGTCAGGGAATTCGAATCTCACAACTATTATATTCAAAGGCAAGAAAATAATATTATATTTTCTTGAAACATAATGCTTCTCA
>JAGVSQ010001810.1:0-27281 GCA_022683975.1 Rhyacophila evoluta | reverse complement strand
TTATACAGAGTTTTGAGTATTGTAACATCTAAAAAGATCCTGGACGTACGTAAAATCAGTTATTTAACAATCAAATGTATACAATTTTTGTTTAAATAAAATCTGTGCATAATATTTATTTACATAAATATTTTTTAATCTTATTTTTCGTTCATATTCACTTTCTTAGCACGATACACGTGTCACTTCCACGAATCCATATGACTCGTCAGTATTTTTGCTTTTTTCAGTTTGGGTAACGAAAAAAAAATACAACCTCATAACCTTATAGCCTTTAGGTAGAAATATTTAATATGACTACAACACTGTATAAAATTTGTTACTTTAACCATATAAAAAAAACACCGTTTCTTAATTTTTAATATTTCATGCAATAAAAAGCTCTTCTATCATTTTATTTTATAAGCAAGTGGCTTAAAATATATTATTAGTTGCATTTTATAAAATAAGAGAAATTAAAAGAGAACCCGATAATATTTTACACAAATTTTAATGTTTTTCATGACTCAACCTTTTGAATAGTATGAACGTACGCATACGTCTGTGCGCCTTGTCACATTGTTTTCAAAGCCATTATTTTATTTTTTAATAAAATGTTATTATTTATTTAAATATACATACAAAATAGATATAGCAATGACATGTACAATTTATTACAATCATACGATTAACTTTAGGCTTGAAAAAAATACATAAACATTTTAAAAAACGAGAAAAAAGAGTTGACTTTGGCATTGAAAAATTTCTTTAAGGTCTTTCGATTATTATTATGTTTTGCAAAAAAACTGAAGTTTATTTATATTACTATTCACTAAAATACATAACCTCTCATATAAACTGGTCCTATGCGTTCAAATTTGATCTAAAGTGGTCGTTTGACTCAGAAATGGGAGCGGCCGTATGTGATAATGTTATACACATTTTTACCAATTTGAAATAAATTTTCAGTTTAATTTGATCTTTTTTTGAAAATGGAAGAGCATTATTTACAAATCGGCATATTTATTTGATTGATTTTATGATATTAGTTGAATTGACTACGGTGAAAGATTTTAGTGCTTAAAACGTGGGTGCATAAAAAAATAACTAATAACTCTATTATTATAATAAACTGAGTATCAATATTATGGATTGTGATTCTCTGATTTCATGAGACGTAATGCCTTTCTCTAGGAATATAGAAATGCGGGTGAGTCTTGGTTTTGGAGAATATTGCAAATTTGCATATCAAATAGATTTTCATTCAACATGTTTATTCAAATAGAGAACTAGTAAGCCATATTCATACACAAAACATGACATAAATACATTTTTAAAATAAGTTTTTGCGAATAAATATCGAATATAATCAAACAATATCAATTATAATGTCGTGAAATTTAAAGATTTTTTTTTTTAATTATTCGTATTTTGATATTATAATAATGTTAATTTTGATATTTAAAAAAAACTATTGAATAAATAAATAATTGGCCAATTAATTTGGCAAATATTTGTTATTACTCATTGCTTAAAAACTACAAAGAAATAATTGTATACTACGTTGTTATGCTGTTGTATTTCAATGATAGCTTTATAGTTTAGTTAAATAAATAGTATTATAACATGAGGCGAATATTTTCAAAATAAACATAATTCCACCACGTCAAAATTTAAAAGACTTCAAATTTTTTGCAACATAAAATGTTTTTCAATGTTTTTGAAATTGATACTTTCAACTAGTTCGCATCTTAAAAGGTTGTTTTACACCAAAAATCCTCGTTCAGAATATTATCTTTTACATTTTGGCATAGAAGGATAAGTTAAGTTTTGAAATATTCCCCTCATAATATTATTTTTTTTCAAAATAACTAATTTAAATTAATTTTGTTGACCATCATAAGAGAAAAAAACAAATTTATTCAAAAATATTTTAGTTATATACTTTAGACTTATAATTTGTAAATACATTATATTTATGTATTAAATTTAAGCTATTGTATTTAATACGGATTCAAACAGTATCTTAACTATCTCTCTCACTAATATTCGTGTCAGATAGTAGAATAATACCACATTTTCTGTGATAAATCAGTTGAGGAAATGTGTCGAATATGTAATACACTGTGACTGTATGTATGATAAATATTTTATAGGTTTTAAAAAAATGCCGCATATTATAGAGAGTCGACTACAAAAGTTATAAAATAAGAATTGCATTTATATTCTTATGAAAAGCAAACATCAAGGCATTCGCAGTTGTGTGAAGAATGCGATGCCTTCAGTATGCTCTCATAAAGCGTAGGAAAAACGCATCACAAACTGGACAATTCATTGAGCTGTAATGTAATAAATTATCAGTTTAATACATTTATAATACGAGATGAATATGATAGCGGTAGCTCTCCGATAGCGTAGTTGGTAGCGTGCGCGCCTAGAAATCCGGGAAATGCGGATTTGATTCCCCATTTGTAAGATTTTTAAAATCCGAAAATACAGAACTGAATGCTTGTTAGGTTGAGTAATTAATTGTCTGACATACAATTCTGGTGAAAAATAATTTATCGAGAAATCTTTACATTGCGGCGATTCATGCATTCTACATTCTCTACATACTCATTGGGAGTGGATATCTTCACCGTTTGTAGATCCATATGCTCAACGTTTAGAGCAAAGATGTTTGAAAAAAAAGTATTAAATTATTTTTTCCATAACACTGTTTTCTCACGCAATACATGAATTGGTTAGTCACCATGTTGAACGACTATCACGTTTCTCCTCACATCCTCTTAGTGTTGGCGTAAAGGTAAGGCGGGACAAACGTGACCTTCATCGCCACGGCCCTTCATCAACACTGTTTTCCGTTCCGTCAGATTCGAATCTGTTATCAAGAATCTCGTGCAAGCGAATCATATATATTATATATTCGGATTTTTCATGATCAAGTATTTACCTGAAAAACGTCCAGCCTCAGGACAACGTATATTTTAAACTGAATGATAAATTATCTAAATTTATCTTGATAGTAACTTCTAGAGTTGCATATTAAAATAAGCTCACTCGAAGTGTTTAGGAATGCCCATTTGGCGTTATACTTCCCTTAAATTGTATTTTTGTAAGTATTTTATTTATTTTATAATATTTTTGAATGAATTTATTCTAATACATATTATGCCAGAGTGTATATAATAATATAACATCGCCCCTTCAAAGGTAAATCTCATTAACTGCATTTTTATAGTTTTGATATATTGAGGTTTTAAGATATTTGTTGCCATATAAAATCCGTTTATTACGTTACACTCTTCTGTGTTTTTCTCCGTTAGTAAAATAGCTATCGTCAAACTGATTTTGCAAACGATAGACCTTGTAAAAATTAATACATTTATCAAAAAATGTAATTTTGGCTAAAAATGAACTTAATGAGTTTTACCTTTAAAGGGACGATATGTAAACACTTCTAGATTAAACAATTAATGATTCTTTGGAATATTTTAACAGCTTAATATCGCGATATGAATAAGAGACAATTGTCTAAATATTCACCGTCTGTGTTGTTTTGATACACACAGTATTAATAATATTAATTCAAAATGTATAGAAGGAAACGTAACTGTTAAAAAAGTTATCTGCCATGGGAGAAAACATGAACTGTAATTAGCGTGACCAGTCGACCGTACGTTTGATATGAGATGCATGTTACGTCGGAATTTCGTTGTAATGTAATAATAAAAACTTCAATAAAGTGAAACATTAAAAATATCATATGTCCACACATTTCGACAAAAAAAGTTCCCGTAATACAGCACAATACGTAAATTTTTATGTTGGAAATGATTGTTTAATACAAGTCAAATGAACATAAAACTCGTATTTAAAAAAATTTGATTTCAAACAATATAATAATAGAATGAAAAAAATTCATTAATTTATGAAATATTAATGGTTGTAATCTGTTATTTTTATATCAGTTTCTACGAGGAGAACAAAAAACTTCTTTCAGCACCTTAAAGAGTCTAAATCGCTAGTTAAACTTTTCAAACTTTCCCATTTAATACCAGCATCCAACATCTTTTCCAGATACAAGTTAAAATGCTAAAATCAAATAAACCTGAGAAGAAGTTAATCAGAGTTGTAGCGTAAAAATTGAGTAGTATTGACATTGCAAGTAAAATAAAATTTAAATGTTTTACTCCACTTTTTACACACTTTTAAACACTTTTCATCTAACTTGAGTGAAGTTAACTGAAAGAAACTATGAAATGAATCGATACATTTTAAATACTGGTAAAATTTACTGTTTGAATGGGGATATGGTAGAAAAAAGTACTGTGAGATTGACGAAAAGGAAACTACGAAATTTATTTCTAATTATTTACACGTAAAATTTTGTCATAAAACGTTTAAATCAATAAGAAAAATTGTGTTTATAGATGTAATTGAAAGCCGTGCACATATTTTTTGAAGGAAAATGTGAAGTAATAGAAATTTTCCTCAGCGTTTTCGAAAGTTTAAATTAAAAATATGTTCGTGCGAAGTTTGTGAAATAACTTGCGGCGAATCTTCCAGTTGGAACTTTCCGAAGATAATTATTGAAGGATACTTACTGCTCATTTATACAGTTGGAACATGTAAGATATTTTGAAAGACAATCATAAATTTGGTTCATTTAAATGAGTTTTTGTCAAAAATAAATTATATTTACTTTTGCTTTATTTCCTTGAAGTTTGCAGACAAACAAGCAAGCTATAAATAATTCACGACATTCAATATTTATATTTAGGACCTCTTTACGTAAATGTCCTATTTTAAGTCATAGACGATAATACATATTTAATGAATTTGTAACTCAAAATAAATTTTAATTATTCGTGAAATGGCAACTCCTAAATGATTATATAAATACATTTGTAAATTGAAATGTATATATTAGAAATATAGTTTATTTTTAGTTTAATTAAAGCAATCAAATCTAAAAATATAAGACTAAATTTAACGTTTTTAACTGAATTAAAATCATTCTAGAAAAATTTTATATTTAAATTTTTCATTTTATTTACACATCGACAAGCGCTCTGGTTTTCTCATTATTTTGAAGTGGGGAACAAAATAAAAATGGCCAACCACTTTTTATAGCATAAAAAGCATTATCGTCGATTTTATATCATAAACTAAAGAAATGTTTTCAGAGAGATTTGACGTAACTTTATTGATTTATATTTCATTCATTCTAGATTTTTTATTGGTTATGAAAATGTTTTATAGGGTTTTGGGGTAATGTCTGCTCTTTCTGTAAGTCTGGTAAATTAATTCATCTCAATATAAGTTTTGCTTTATAATCATAGACAAATTAAATGGAAAGATAAAAAATACACCTAAGTGTGTCCCATTGCGGAATTGCCAACAATTTTAGATATATTCATATTAAAGCAACTGCTTTTATTTATAGCGTTTTGTTAATTATTGGTACAGATACACCTGGATACAAAGGCACCATTTTCTGGAAAACTTATTCTAGGGTTGTCGTGAAATTCATTTCTATCATGTATATATTATAACACAATTTGATAAAACAAAGTGATGTTCAATATTATATAATACAACCTAGTGAATGCAACCTCGGATATTTAAGTGTGTATTGTGCTTTAATAATGACTTTTCATAATTATATACTTCCATACTCTGATTACTCTATGTTAACTTTTTAAATAAAAGCTGAATAAAGGCATGCTGTACAAAGTGGAAGTTCACTCATAAAAGAATAGATATTTCTATTTTTTCTAAGAGTACTTGTAAGTTGTTGGTATTCAATTCATTATGATCACTCTGTATTATCAGACCTATCTATTATACCACACGCTGAGTGAAAAATGTATTGTTTTCACAACGCAAACATTGTATAAAGACACGTACATATGATGGATTCGTGATAATCAAGATTCAACTTGAAAGTGGATAACTGCGGATTCAATGTACATAGAAATTCTCAGAAATCCCACGCATCTATGAATATATATTCGAGAGATTGTTTCGTGGTATATTGAATTACTCGAACAACAGATTCACAGATGAGTGATATTGTACAACGTTACTGTAGAGCACGAGTAGAACTTTCATATATAGTGTGAATCAGATAGACAATTAAGCAGGACCAATTTGTATAGATATGTATTGATGGTCGGTTTCAATACAGATCGATTGTGATTCCAATTGATCAACTGCGATGAAGACACATTTAGCATGCAATACGACAGGCCTGGCCAACCTAAATTGCCCCAAGGACCACACAAAAATAAAAATATTTTATGCATTTTATTTTCGATACACCTGGCGTGGATTTATAACGAAATTAACACTTATTATTTGTACGTGATTGATTTGCATTTTGAATGCAGGCGTACAGAAAGTGTAAACTTTAATTATCAGTGTAAACATGGAAAAAAATAATATAAAAATGTTTTTTTGAATCAGCTTTAATATATATAATATTTGGATGGCAATAAAAACATAATAGCTGCGCTAATTCATGAAGATGATTTAGATTTTACGTTTATATATATATAATATATTTATATGTAGAGTTTTATAATTTATAGCCGTGGGTTGGCGATTACGATAATGCGATAAATAAGATGAGATTAAATCATTCATTCAGACCGATTTATAGTATAAATAAATATTTTATTAGCAGCTCAAAATTAAAAACCTTAATTTTTTCTCAAAGTTATTTTTACATTCTATTTTTACCACGGTGAATGTAAAGACTTATTTTGACACTATGTTTTTTACGAGATGAAGTTATCTTTTGGCGTTTATATATTCATTTTTTACAGAAGTACAAAATTAAAACTAGAACCTTAGCACACTTTTTCGGTGAAGATTTTTTTTTATCTAGATTATAAAATATACAATATTACATATTAAACATGTCTGTTGTAAGAACTCCCCTCAAACAATGAACGGTAGCAACGTGAAATTTTTATATATTATTCTTAGATCAATTATATAACTTTTATTTTTATATTATCACCGATGTCAAACAAGATACTGAAAATATTGTTCAAATATAAGCATTGAAATGAATTCACATTCAATACAATTAATTTGAATAAAGAATGAATTCGAATCGATCCCAGGCAAATCTGGAGGACAAAATTTTATATAAAATTAACCCTTTTTAGCGCACTTTGTAACTTTAATGGCTGAGTTAGATAGCGCAAAACAGGTCGTAGGTTCAAGTCCTACTGTTGCATACAAATATAAAAATACAGAATTGGATGCGCAATAGGTTGATAAATTTAATGACAACCAGTCACCGTAAAAAACGTCTTCATATCTTAGAAATGTATATGCTCTACATTTGTAGATTTTTTAATACAATTGAATGTCTCTTATGAACAGCTTAAAAAAATCGATTGTCATAAAGAAATGTCTTTTTCATCTTTTTACGGCTTTCCAAATGAAGGTGTTTTATAAATCAAACTTCAAAAAGTTATAAATGATGTATTTTTCAATTTGTTATAACACCTAGTTTATCATTTCCAAAAGCATTTATTCAGTTTATCAATTGTATAAATCCATATTATAGAGGTCTCAGTTGATTTAATCGGATTTGATACATAAACAATATTACTATAATATCATATAAATTATTATAAAATAATTTGTACCCGTATTTCTAAATATTATATTATTATTTGTATAAAATACATAGCAAACGAATTCATATTTTTGTATTGTGGCACATTTAACATATAGTTTACGGGTATTTTTGCTTTAAAAAATGTTACCTATCGTGGGTGAGCTTTAAACGCATTGATTAATTAACCTTAAGTAAGTCCGTAACGTCCAATATTTGAAACGCGTGTCTATAAAGCCAAACATGATTTTTAGCGTAACCAAAATGCACAGAAAATTGCACACCGCCGCAATAGAAGGTTTCTGAAACGCACAAATGTATACACACCGTAAAGAATGGGTTAATAAAGCAATTGTTAATTATATGATATCGACTGTGGAAAAGAAAAAGGACGTAACTCTCAGTTTAGGCATACTAACTATTTTTGATAATCTCAATGTATACAATTTAATAAACGTTATGTCAAAAGTTTGCAAGCTGTAGATGCTGATTTAGTATCTAAATTAAGCTTCTAAAAAGGATGGAATATGCGACGAGAAAAAGGATTTCAACCATATCAATTTTGTTTTTTTATTGAATAGCTTTTTGAATTATTATTAGACTAGGTAAATATAACTAAGACTATAGAGTAGGTATATATAAGTCTTCCTGGTTAGTAATCTGGGGAATGCGGGTTCGATTCCCCATCTGGTCGGATTTAAAAAAATTGAAATTGCAAGACTGGATGCCAATTAGGTTAAGTAATTATCTGACAAACGATTCTCGTGAAAATAATCTGTCAAAACCTCTTCTTGCGGATATCCATATACTCTACTTTCGGAGTGGATTTCTTCCATTCCAGATCCATTTACTCTGCTTTGGGAGCGAATATGGTATAAAAACAAAAAAATATATAACACCAGTTTTGGTCTTTGTGCACGTTAAGATTATTTTAATTTAACGTCTTGACTTTAGCTTAAAATTTTGAAATAGACGTTTATTTGAGCATAATGAGAAAAAAATTACACGCGGGTTGCGTCTTTTTCCTTTCTACCGTCGATATGTAAATTATTTTTACAATTAGTTTGATTTTTTACATATTTTAATATAATTAATTACATTAACTAGTAATAATAATGAATCAATCATAAATGTTTATAAATTTCAAAGAATTAATTCTCAAGTATCGGCTTACTTCAATACATACGTCCTCAAACCGTTGCGACCTCTTCGAAATTGATTCGGCTTTTTTCGAAACGTTGACGGTTTTTACAATGACTATTAATGACACTTATTGCTCTATCTCCCACGCGAAAGGGTTGATTCACTTCAAATTTACAGCCATTCATGCGATTGAATGAAATGCAGTACAAAAATATCAATTGCTACGAAAGAAAAATAATTATTCGATTGCCTTTTCTTCTGATCAATTACATTTTATTTTCAGAATATTTTTTGTACTATAGATTTTAATTGTAATAAAATATCATATTATCTATTTATTGATTGTGCGTTGTGAATGGTGAATTGTGAATTGAAGTGACATTTTTTTTTTAAATAGCGTTTATTCGATAGTTTGAATGTATACAACTCAATACACGTACAACTTATACACAGAGGGTATAAGCTTTAAACGCCAAATTAGTTTCTAAATTCAGCTTTTAACTTTAAAAAAAGGATGGCGTGTGAAATTGCCGATCAGGAAAAAAAGATCCCGCCTAATCAATTTCATTGTTTAATTATAACATTTTTCGTGAATAAAATACCAGTTTTAGTCTTCATGTACTTCGAAGTTATGTCTATGTAATTTTTTAACTTTGTCTCAACTCATTTGATAAATGTTATATGTGTCTCCTGTAATTTTTTTTCAATGTGGGTTACGTCCTTTTACTTTTACACAGCTGCTATATTTTATTTAAAAGTAATAAAAGCTCACGAAATTTTGCGCTTAGATTAATACGAATCAAACGTATTTTCTGTTGAAGTTTTGCATAATCCTTAGTTTCGACTGTCGTTTTCTTATTGGCATAGGTTATTTTTACCATATCATGTTTGCTCCCAAAGTAGAACATATGGATCTACATAGAGTGTGAAGATATTCGTTCACTCTAAAACGGAAGTGTATGAAAACGTCTTTACAGATTATCTTTCACGAGAATTGTTCCTCAGACAATCACTCAACCCAATGAGCATCCAGTCCTGCATTTTTGAGTTTTAAAAAATTCGACAGATGGGGCAACAGACCCACATTCTTCGGGTTGCTAGACGCGCACGTTTCCAACTGAGCTACTGGCGAGACAGATTTAAGTTTAGTAGCTTAGTTTAATAGCTAAACTATTATCTGTTGTTAATTCAAATAAAACATTATTAACAGGTAAAAGGTACTTATATTATGACATTAAATTTTTGCACTCTTAAATAAAAATATTATTTCGTGATATAACAAAGAATTAATTTTTAAGAACGAAGAAAATGGTGTAAAAGTGTCTGCAGATTTAGGTTAAAAAATAATCGTCGAATGCGCAGTATTTGAGCGATTTAAACTATCTTGTACTATTCAAATAACGCAACTACTTTTTGGCCGGGTGACAATAAATATTCGACATAGAAAACTTGAATAATGTTTAATAACCTAATTTATAATACATGAAGATATTTCATAATAAAATTGCACACAGTGGAGTAGCGACTCGAGCACTAAACTTATAATTGCATTAAAATCAAGATTTGTTTGTTTATGTATCAGGTGCCTTCTTAATCAGCCTGTTAGTTAACAAAACAAAACGATTGCTTATCAATAAAATGTTAATCTTACATATTATATGATATAAATAAAGTTTGGTACTATTTTTGCGTGAAATTAGTAAAATAAAGTATAAGAAACCATACTAAGAACGTTTTGAGTATCTATGTTTTATGATTAAGTGTGATATGATATATTATACGACTGTCGAATGATAATATTGGTTTGGAAGAAAATATTTTATATACCATGTTTGCTCTCTAAGTGCAGCATATGGTTCTACACAGTGTAAAGATCCACTCCGAAAGTGGAATTTATGCATCTACGCGATGTGAATACGTCTTCACAGATCATTATTCGCGATTGTTTGTCAGACGATTTCTCAACCCAATGGAAATCCAGTCTTGCATTTTCGGATTCCTTAAAAATCCGACAGATGAGGAATTGAACCCGCATTCCCCAGATTGCTATGTGCTAACCTCTACGCTATCGAGACTAATAAAACTATTATATTATATGTTTTAGATAGTATCTAATGATTTCATATTTTAATCAATTTTTTTTCAAATGAAGGTAATAATTTCACACACAAACTTAAAAAATTATCATATAGGACTTAGTTCTATATTATTTATTTCTCCCGAGAAATTCTAAAAAACATTTTTTTTTAAATACACATAATTTTGCGTTATATTAAACTGAAAACAATGTATGGTAAAAACTGATTAATTAATAATTATAAATACGAATATTTAAATATATTGTCAGCAATATTGCTGGAACACGTATTTTGTTAGTCATTATGTAAAATATTGTTTTGTTTTTTTGCAACCTCTTGTACTATTTGTACATTTTTGCGTTAGCACATATGTTTATAAAACATTTAAAAATTATCTGTTGACGCATATATTTGCCAATAATATAAGAGATTGCAAAAAATCAAACTATACTTTACAAAGTGACTCAAACCAGAAACTCAAGACACGCGTTCCTGCAATATTGGCGACGATATATTCTATAACTTCACTGCATTTGTATTTTCATTTGTTGACAACTATTGATAAAAAATTTCAAATAATATATTGAAATTAGGTTCTTTGTAATCGTTTTTAATTAATGCAGTAATTCAGTATACTAAAATAAATAACATGTATTTCAATAAGGTTTCATATAAAAATACATTTCTAGTATACCTTCAATTTCGATTATTGTTTACGTTTGATTGTTTTTTAATTTTTTTTTATGTTTTATTTGATTGCGCACTAAAAACGGCTTATTTATGTAGCCTTGGATAATTATACTCTCCAGTTTTGGCCAATATACAATATCTTGCTCTTATCCATTCAAAACGTGTATAATTAATAAAAGTATCTTCTTCATAAATGTAATACTCAATACATAGCAGTTCACAATATAAAGATGTATGAATTAACAAATAAATATTGGTGAAGATATATTATATATAAGCTCGGTGTAATGTCAAGCCACTGAGAGAATGGTAAATCTTATGAAAATTAAAAAAAAAAATTATAATGTTTACTATGTCGCATGGTCACCGAAATCATTGCCAAAATAGCGACATTCATTGAAGGCAGGGGTATAGAGGGCGAGAGGGCGGGAGGGCGCGTGCGCGGGTACCCCACCCCTCCTGCCGATCCGAATTTGAGCATCCGAGTTTCGCAGTCAGGCAGCGCCCAGTCCGTGAGACATGGCGGCAACCGGCGGCCACGCGGAGCTCACTGCCTCCGCCGAAATGAGCGCCGCACCAAAACACCGGCTCCACAAAAAAAAACAACACATCGATCCGACGGAGTCCACCGCATAAGGAACCAGGAAGCCCACGCAGTGCCATGGCGGTAGTCTTCGCCTCCGCGCGACACCATACCGCGTGACTGCCGACTGAAGAATTTCGCGCTCATTTTCCGCACGCTGCCCGTTTCCCTCCTCCGTCGTGGTGTGACATAACGAAAACCTCAACGGGATAAAAAATGTATGGTTAAGTTTGCCCACCGTTTTGAGACTTTCGTTGTCGTAATGTGTGGATTATTTCATTCGCGATTATGTGGTAGTTCACGTTAAATGGAGTAAAGTGTAATTCAACTGGACGATATTTAATCATACGAACTTGGTTCCAACTATTTATTATAACATATAAAATGATTGGTAAACTACTCGAGCTTGGGAAAATGGCAGTGTTTTCTATAAAACATTATATTTAAAACATATATGTTTCCAAGACTTATTACAAAAATGTAACGAATACCATTAAATACAGCAACGGCCGTAAGTTTTTTAATGATTTAAAAACTTACAGTCAAATAAAATATTATAATACGACGTGATTTTTAAAAAATGTTTTTAAATTCAATGATTTAATCTCAAGTATTCAATTTAAAATAATGTGAAACAGTACACTGTCTTCAAAGATATGGCTCATTCATGAAAGTGAGAGATTATCTTTGTGGTATAACTACTATAGAAGGTTGTGAGTGCAGTTACGTGAACACTTTTTAATAAATAAAAAAATATCTAAAATAAACTTATAATATCAAATGTTAAAAATGGAAGTCAGATAAACATTGAGTGCTTTAAATACTCACTAATTATTATTTATTAAACACAAAAAGACTAGTCAATGTAATATGGATTTAAAACATTTTTTTTACTAAGGCAAACGAGTTCTTTTTATTTTTTTGACATTGGATCTTGTATAGTTTAAATATGCACAAAGTGCGCAAATAATAATAAAATATATATCCCACTGAAAGACAATATATAATAGATAACTAATACTTCAAAAGGAAAATACGTGTAGTATCTATTAAGTTAATTTGATATAGTTTTATTTGATAGCTTGCAAAAACTAGTATTTTGAATTATTTCTCTTTAAATTTTTTGAAGCAATATTGAAAATATAGTGAACAGTAGTAGAAAACCATAATTTTATCCTGAAAGCTTTTGATAATCGCTTTTATTATCTAAAAATCTATTAATGTGACATTATAATACCACACAATAAATCCAGAAGCTGCAATAATAGATAGAATTTATGAAGCATTAATTATTATAGGACTGCGTCTTGATATTTGTTAACCTCCAATTAATAATTTGAAAAAGCACTGCCATTTTTATAACAAATATTGTAACCACACGTTTTGAAATCGCTTTACGCAACTATATTCCATCCAAAATTAAACATAAATATTAAATATTATAAAGCCCTTTAAATAAACGCATTTTGGAAGCTGTATTTATGCCCAATTTTTGATAATTATTTGATATACTAATATTATTATTATACACGAAAAATATATATATTTCCTTCGCTGAAAATTTTAATCTGTGCTGTACAATAAGTCCAATATCTTTATTTATGCTATATTAGCCGTGAATAAAATTAAACTGCTTAAATTTAATCGAAATATTTTAAATATAAAAAAACCCTCGGATGCCTTTAATAATTGGTATTTAAATTTTTTTTTAAATAAACCGGTAAATTTAAATTATACCTTTAAATACAAAATTTAACCATTGTGTAAAACATTGATGATTAAAAATAGTAAATAAATTCTCAGAAAGCGTTATATGAAGATAGTTGAATTGACATGTGAATCAGGCCAGAATTTCAGTGCCCTCCAAAAACTCCTTCCAATTGACTATCGTTAACCTTTCGTTACAACCAATACATTATTTCAACGTATACTTCAACAGAATGCTGTAAATATGCAGTAAGCACTTGGGTTATTTCAACATACGCCCGCCATGAAACATCTAAATAATCTGTTAATTCAATTCTGAAATAAACACCATTATTTTACGTCTATACTTCAGGAAACATTCGTTTTTCTATACGCTAATGAATGGAAGAGATAAAAAATAAATGAGAATATGTGGGTGATATTTGGAAAAGAGTATATTCAAATGAAATAATTAAAATCATCCGAATTGTATTCAACATTTTTTTGGATTAATTTAAAACGAAATGTTTCAACAAAAATTAAAGTCTGTCATTAATAACCGTGTAATAAATAAAAAACCAGAATGATCCAAGATTGACATTTTCACTCTTGTTACTATTATGCTACTCAGTATTACAGATTGTTCTTAATTTTCCATTGGCCTTAATTAATCTTTAAATGAACCATCATAAACTTGAAAAGCTTGCTACGGTGTGATACTATCTAATAAACTGTGTTCGTGTGATTTTCAGTAAAAAAATGTGCGACGAAATGAAATTTGTGATGTGAAATAAATTTTAATTGACGCAATCAAATAAAAGTGAGTTTTCTTCGTTTTTTTCCTTGAAAGATATGGCTTTTTCCGATAAAACACATAGAAATATTATACTTAGTATTTCCGAAATTCTTGCATACACTGATAATACAAACTATATTTATTTTTTCTTTTATGAAACCAGTTTTTTCATTCGTTTTATATAGTATACATATATATATATATATATAGAACAATATAATGACAATTTAATTGTCCAATACTAAATATAGACGATTGAAATAAAAAAAAGTACTATAACTTATATAGAATAAAAAAAAAATACTTTCTCATCAGATTATCGTTTTTTTTTTTAATTCATACGTTAAGAACGTAGCACCTTACTGAATATATATTATTATTTTACAAATAAACGCCACAAATTAAATGCAGAAAATATGCAATGCAGCATTTTTAATTGCAAATTTACCTTTTATTTATAACAAAAGCTTAAGAAACTAAAGTAATTTTTTTGATTAAATGATCTGAGAAACCAAACCAATTAAGTTTTAAAATTTTTATTATAAATTTTATAATGCGTATATTGTTTTTGGAATGTTTTTTTTTTTTTGTACATTATAACATGTTTATTTATATGTCGCTTAAAGAAATGTAAATTAAGATTACAGTGTGGAAGTGACGCAGAATGCGTAAAGGTTATCGCAAGCAATCTAACTTTTCGAAAGCTTTTTTTTTAAGTCTTGTATTTTCTGTCTATATCTAATATCGCCTCTACTGAAATTCTTTGACCGAATATAAATGCGGTATGTTTGACATCTGGAAAATTTATGCGTGAATCGCTATCTACACTTAACAAATGATGTGCCATTAATAACATTAAAAACGCAATTAGTCAGAATAGCTTAGAGCTGCTATTTATAATTATGTAAGTAGAAAAAATGCTTTCTCTGTTATACTGAAGCGTGCGTTTTTCTGATAAAATTTTTATTCGGCAAATCCTTCGTTTTATTATACGAATTCAACTTCACCCTCTTCGTATTCTAATTTACGATCAGATAATAATTGTCTGTATATGATCTAACTACATCAATATATTAAATGTGTAAAACTAATAATTTTTAAATCGCATATAAAATAATCCTTATTTGTTAAGTATATAAATATTTATAATGAAAAGATTCCCAATACGGAATGTAACGCAGACCATTTCTGTCATTTTTTTAAATGTTAAACTGCTATTAAATATTGTTTTGTTATGTATCAGATAAAAACGGGAATTAGGAAGTTTTTAGATATTTTGTTTGTTCCATATCCACAAAATTATATCAAATTGGCGCATTGGTTTGTTCTATATTCAATTATAGAACAACACATATTTATAATTCTTTGTTCCATATTCTTTCCAAGCAATGGCGTTGTGTAAATACATATCGACTGTAGAAAGGAAAAAAAAGACATACTATCATATTATAATTGTATTTGATACGGCGTGAATAAAAACAGGAATAATATAATTTGCATTAGTTATTCTGTATTTTTGAGATGATTTATCATCAATAAATACTATAAACGGCAACATTCCATTACTTAAAAAAGCTTAAATTAAATTACAAGACGTATTCATATTATTTACTTAGATTTTCACGTTCAGTTACACGTTGTATCATGACTTTGTATGAAAATATTATATAAGCGAAATCAATACTTAGTTACACATAATACGTGTATTTGTAAATATGAAATAGTCTAATATGGATTAAATCTAATTATAATCAACAATATGTATTACTTGAAAATATGTATAATATCATGAATGTAATCCAATATATTAAGACAAGATACGTTGTAATTTTCGTGGTATTGATTAGGGGCAGTGAGTAACTTTACTTACATTAAATACGAGATATTATTTAAGATCTTGTGTTACTCAGAAAACGATGCGTGTTTAACCGATGGATAAAGTTTTATTAATTATTTCGGTTTCTCAGTATTTCTTCTCTGCAAAATTTTCTTACTTCAACGAGTATAAATGTGAGATAAATTTTATGTCATGAATGCGGTATACTGATACGAACTGTGTGGTTTCGTATCCAGAAAACTTTTGAAACATTATTGTGCTAAATTCAATAAATAAATATATTATTTAAAATGCGGATTTTTAGGGTAAAATATAGGTATTCAAATATAGAGATCAAAAGAGGTGGGTGTGTGCAGTGACCATGCAATTTAAAATTTAAAGATGCTGCGAAAGGACAAAGCATTATTTAACTTGATACTTTTAATGAATATAATCCGTAATATTTCGCATCATCGTCCTTTTATGATATTAACAGAATTTGTCTGCGTCTTAAATAGTCGAGATCGCAAAAATTTAACGTAACTTACATCACGTCCCGAATTAATCACCATTCGTTAAAAACGTATCATCTTTGGTTTTTTTTCAAAACACCTTTTCATGGTATTAATTCAGGAAAATTTCTCGTATATTCTTTGCTTTGGGTTTTTATAGGATGGGGTATTGAAAAATGATTTTAATAAACCTTTTATTTTGGTCTAACTTATAAAAATCGATAGTAAAAATTTAATATCCTCGCCTTTTATTTTATTGAAAATTGAAAACATTTTTAAGGCTATATTTTAAATTCGTTTTATATTATGGCATAATGAAAAATGATTTCGTTTTATTCTACAAAGCTTTCGATAGGTTAATTAATAAAGTAAATCATATTATTCAATACAATATGAAGAAACAATTTTCTAAATTTATTACATTTATAAAAAATAGAATTAACTATAAATATTAGATTTTTATTTATTAAATTTTTTATAGTTGCGTTTCGCTACGATTATACAAATATTTTACGAATTATTCTTGCAGTGATCTTATCTTCAAATAATTTAATACATTAATACTAAACTGAAAGGAAACTGTATATTAAACATCCTCTAATCGCTATTTATATCTTAATCTTTCCGTCTGATAATGATGTTGCAGGTTGGCATCTCTTTTCCCATTAAAATTTTAATGTTATAAACATATTCAAATTATTAACCTAAATATTTGAAAACAGAAATGATAAAAAGTAATACTAGTCCGTTTTTGTATAATACAATATAATTAAATATGGCTTTAAATAACTATACAACTGTAAATATACTATTATTGGTGAATGTGCTGGACGATGTCAAAATATGCCGAGGAACGTTTTTGGTTTGCCATGTGAAGCTCATATAATACTTCTAAGAAATTGGTGATCAGATCACGTATGGGTTCGTTATTTCTTTAGCTGCAGTTGCTCTTTAATATCTAGAATTTATTTTAGAAAATATCGGATAAAATTCCAATGGCAACTCATTCGGATATAGTTTCTGCTTCTTTCGAAATTAGTTTTTATATACCAGTAATGTTCTTTCTACGGAGAGAGTATAACATCACTAAACATTGATAAAATTTACAAAAGTTTTGTTGTATATATTTTTTATTATATACAATTTGACATGATATGTGATTCGTCGACATAGTAGACTTTGCCAAGTAAGTTTTTAAGTTATGATAGCACTTAAACAGAACACGTACGAAGCTTAAAACTAAAAGGATATTACATACTGTAAAAAGTTTAATTACAATTTTTAACTAGCATTTTGCCTGCTTACATTTTTATGAGGCAGTTTTGTATTTCTTATCACAAAGAAACTGATTTATTTGAGTATTTTTTTAAATTCCATACATGAAATTGCCATCAACATCAAAAACAATACAAGTATTCCATGATATAAAAATTATAAATGTGTTTAGTAAGCTTTTATTCATTATAAATAATTCAATTTAATTTTACTCGAAAAAAGATATTTTGTAATCATGTTATTTATTGATATATATTTTATATGTTAGTTTCTTCCTTTATGAAACTGTCTTATAAAGCCATTTGAGTTCCTTAAATTTTTATCCGGTGTTTTCATAAGAATATCCGATGTTATTATATATTTTATATAATGTTATTAAATAATCAATTTGCATAAGGATATTTTATTTATTAAATTGGATATCAAATATATCGCATAAATATTTTATTTATATAATATTTTCACTCTTAAATTTATTGCAATAATCGGTTTTATTGTAGTTTTTATAGTTCTATTATTATTACCATATCCACTCCAAAAGTGGATCATAAGATTTACATCGCGTGAATATCTCCTGTCTGAAGACAAAGCATATAATTTTTTACACTGTGAAACATGTCTTGACAGATTATTTTTCACGAGAATTGGTTCTCAAACAATAATTGCACAACCCCACCAGTAGTCGGTCCTGTATTTTCAGATATTTTTTAATCCGGTAGATGTGGGCATTGAACCTGCATTATCTGGATGTGAGGCGCGCACGCTATTCTCTACGCTACCGGGGAGACTGTATTCGAGCTTGGGAAAGTTTGTATATACATATACCATTTATATTCATTTTCATATAAACATCGCTTTTTCTTATTTCGAATATATTACAAGAATACAACGTTAAGTGTTTGTTACTAAACCATTCTTTCTGAGATCAAAAAAGTTTAGTTGCGTAAGGATATAGCTAGAAGAATTTTTCATCTATGCTGTATGTAAGATTTTTTATTGTGTTAGTTAGTATCATGATAGCGGGTAAAGGCATGTTAGAACTTGATTCGGCTTAGTAGAAAATATTTTTAAACTTGTGATAACTATACATTTTGAAACTACGTTATGAAAAGCGTGGCTGATTGTCCTGTTTATTGATTAGCGTCTTGTATGAATGTCGTGAATGAATATAAATGTGATAACAAGAATATGGAAATATATCAATTATTTATAATTGTATTATAGTCCTTATTCTTTACAATGGTTTTGCAATGAAGGTTAATGATCTACAAAATAATGTTAAAATAATTAAAATATCTTTACAAACATTCATTTTATTAAATTTTAGGTAAAACATGCTAGATTTTGTTACATTAGTAGAGTGACTATATTTTTATTTCTATATTAGCCAATGTGTTTTATTAGTTAAATACTATTATGAAACTGAAAAATTACACAAAAGAATACTGTTGATAATCAATATACAAAAAAAAAAAAACATTTGTTATTACTAATTATTAATTTTTATTTTTTAAAGTGTTTAAAATAATAGATAATGATTTCAGTGTTTCTTATTCACGTAAAAAATATCTTTTTTACATTAACGTGTTTTTTATATTGCAGTGATGAAACAAAGTATTGTATAATCATTTTGGCAGTCTTCTACTTGCTTGATCATTTTTTCGCAACACTAAAAACGATTTTTAGGAATTTTGCCAAAATCTGGACCGAGTTTCGTTGCTTAGCAACCGTTATCACGTTACGTCACCATTGGCGTACGCAGAACAGTGGCACACTTACGTCTCTTATACATCAACACTTCGATTCTGTTTCATATACTATTCAACTAATAAAATTTAAATGCTACGTATTTTAGTAACGATTTCGTCTAGCGCCAATCTTCGAACACAATTCTATTTAAATTAACACAAAAGTTTTGTTTTTTACAGAAAGTTTTTGAAAACAAATTTTAATATTTAAAAATGTAATTCTTGAATGTATTAAAACCCAGTTTAATTTTTAAAAAACTATTTATTGGACGACATACCCTTATATTTTCGACAAAATATTGTGCATCAAATATTATATATCAACAGGAATCAAAATTTATTGACAGAGCTTATATGAGTCGTATAGTTCTTATCTATCATAAGTGCACTTTTTTCAAATTTAACTTATTATAAGAATTTATTTAAACCTCTATTCAGCATCATAATCAAAGATCGATAAATTCCCAACGTCAGTGAAACCATATACAAAGTGGATTTTAAAATTACGAATTATTTATTATTATCGTAATCACTCCTGAAATACAAATAAAGACAATTATTTATTTTACTCTTAAGATCTGTTATCAAATAAAGAAGCCTACTAAATAAGTAATTTCGTAGAATATAATTTTTATTAAAAAAATAAAATAAGAAAAAGTAACATACATTGATTTGCCATCATTTTACCAAAGCGCACTTATAGTAGATATGAACTAGACGACTCGACTATTTCGACTGTTGAAAGAAAAAATGATGTAACCCTGAGTTTTTTTCACAGTAAATTTTTTCGAAAATCACAATGTATGTAACTATTTTTTTTTATCTTATTGATAAAATATACGTTTATCAATAAGATATAAACTGTTAATGCAGATCAGATGTTTTAAATTTACTTTAAACTTGGAAAAAAGATGGCTTGTCAATTTCGCGACCGGGACAAAGGATTTGCACCACATTAATTGTATTGTTTTTTTTGTTAAACGATTAATGAAATTAAATTAATATCATATTTGGTTAAATAAAACGCCAGTTGGAGTCTTGACTCATTTAAAGGTAATGTTTGTTTAACATTTTAACTGTGGCCCAAAAATCATGAAATAGACGATTTGTGTCTACTGTGAAATTTGTTCTGTGTGGGTTACGTCTTTCTTTCTCGTCAGAGTCGATATGATAGTAATCGTGCATCCTCGAGTGCACACCAACTAACGTTTTTGAAAGCTTCTCCAAATACACTTTTAAACTTTTAAAGACGTCTCACATATCTACTTCATACCACGTTATGTGACTGCAAATAAGCTATGGAGACGTGACGGGTGATAGATAAATAAGAAAGCTTACACAATTTTGCTAGATTTTGTCGATCATATTTTTAAAAGTAAATTTGAGATCGTAACTGATATAACTATCAAATCAATAATTCGATGACATATTTTTAAATGATCTCCAAAATATTAAAATAATATATTATAACTTTATAATTTATTTTAGGAGAAAACTAGTCTTGATTAAATATGATATTACATTCAATATACGTTACGAAATAATTATTTTTAGTACCAGAAATAGCGAGGAAATGATGATGTAAAACTGGTAGTTAGTTTTTTTTATTTTTATTGGCCGTATGAAGTAATTTCATCCTCAGATTTTTACTTGCGTATTTTTAACCTATGAAAGATTTATATTTACGATGAAATTTGGACGTTTGTATTGATTATTGTTTTAAAAAAGTCGCAAATAATTCAGTCGGGCGCTACTGTTATCAGTCTTGTAGAATTTATTGTCTTTTTGATATCGATCTAACTAGCTCTGTGAATAAATCCATATACGCATAGTGTATTATTATGAAAACGATAATATTCTTGATTCACTGAGATGTTTGTCTTTGGCAAACTGGCCAGGAAATTTAACGATTGAATGACGTCAAACCTGAATTGCATCACAAACTAATGGTATGCATACAATTTTATTACGTTGCAGATACTCAACCTCAATTTTTGATTTAAATAGTTGCAAAACGTTAGCTATTTTTTTCTCCATATCTTATACATTTCTTTGAATTTTGCATAGTTTCAAAGATATAGTATTATAAAGTTTTAAAATAAGTCTTCAATAATTTACCATCGACTAATATATGATGACTCAAGTTTTTAATTGATTTTAAGTCTATTAAAGTAAAAAAAAACAGTCAAAACATTGACAAATATCAATTTTCTCAATATTTTCCGGTGGTGTTATTTATACTCATAAATAAAGCAAAGTAGTAATGTGTTATGAATGAACGGTAATAAGAATATATCGATAATATAAGCGGAAAAAGGTTTAAAATTTATAACGGCATCGTAGTTAGGAGTGCGGGTTCGATCCCCTATCTGAAGAATTTTTGTATCCAAAAATGGAGTACTGAAAAGCCACTGGTTTGAGCAGTTGTCTGTCAAAAAATTCTCGCATAAAATAATCTGTCAAGACGTCTCATATTGCAAAGATCCATATACTATATTTTCAGAGTGGATATCTTCACTATGTGTAGATCTATATGCTGCACTTTGGCAGCGAATATGGTATGAAAAAAAAATATAAAGAAAATACACGTCACGTTATATTTATGGCAGAGAAAGAGAGAGTGTTATTATAATAGAATACATCTATGTTATATAAATATTATTATATCGGTTTATCAAAATATTGTTTTCTTTAACATTAGACACAAATTATTTTGATTTTACATTTATGTACAAACAAAACTTTTTACTTGAAACCTAATTTGTTGACTATATGTTTTCAGACATTTCTATAAGTAATAATAAACATTATTATATAACATTGTTTTACCGACAAAATTATCGAGCACACGTGCGCTCCAGGCTATTTTCCATTATATAATATTTGCAGCGAAATGTTCAGTAATTTCGTTTATTAAAATATATTACAGATGAAAAAAAAACTGCAGATATTTCTTTCATTCCGTACATTATTTCAAGTTGATCGTTATTATTACACAAACAGATGTTTTTAAATTTCTAAATATAACCATAATTTGAAAAAGAATTATGTAAGACCATGGTTAAATAGTTTTACAAGAAACTTATATATTAACCGGCTATAAACAAGTTTACATTGAATTGTCCTCTCCGAATGTGAAGTGTATGCATCTCCACAGTGTTATGACTGTATTTATCCAGAAATAGAGTTTCGTTTCGTTTAATAACAGATCAAAACCGTCAAATACATTTTTTTAGGATAACTTTAGTCAGTAAAAAACTACTGAATGGCGTAAAATAAAGTAAATGTATAAATATAAATGTAAAATAAATAGGTATGTTGGTTGTTCTTTTCCCAAAATAACTGCTGTTAAATAGATATAAGAAGCTAACAAATTAAGCATCCTAACAAATCATATTCGCGATAAAGCTCAGATAAAGTTATACAAAACAAATGTTTTTAAATTATTATAATTAATTCTTAATTGAAGTTTAAGATAATGGAAGCTTTTGTGATAGACTAAGGTGCTTTTATAACATTTCGTAGATTGTGCGATACTAAAATTTTTACATCGTAGGACTGTACAGAAGGTCATTAATCTATTGTTTTCTGATGTAGGCGATTATCTTCAAAAGGTCATTTTATAAAGAAAAAAGGCATACTAACTACTCAGCTGTCTTTGTGGATTCGTAAAGTTCAGGGATGGCAAACCTTGTTGTTTAACGATGTCTATTTAGATATGTATTATGTTATTCATTAGCTATCAAGGCAAAAAATAAACTTTTGCATTAAAAACATAATAATATTTTGTAAATTACATAACACATTTTTACATCTTCAAATCAACTGAAAGAATTGTTGTAAAGATCTTTTTGGCAGATTTATTTATTCAACATATTTTTCGTATAGTTCAGTTTATATTGTTCCCATATTAGACTTATTTATTAAAAATAGTCAAAATGATTATACAACCCAAATACGGCCCAGGGGCTAAAAGTTTTTTACTTATACCCACTAAAAATATAAATTATGAAAATACGTATTTTTTAATGAAAAATGATTAAAAGTTTTTATAGTGTAAAAGTAAATTATTTATATTTTATCTTATCTGATCATGCGGTAGTTGGTTATACGCGTAGGCGTCTAGCAATCCGATAAATGCTGGTTCAATTCTTTATCTGTCGGATTTTAAAAATCTGACAATGCAGAACTGGATGCCCATTGGGTTGAGTATTTGTCTGACAAACAATTCTCGTGGAAAATAATCTGTCAAGACGTCTTCGCATTGCGGAGATCCATAGACTCCACTTTTGGAGTGGATATCTTCACACTTCCATATGCTGCATGCTAGGAGCAAACATACTTTATTCATTACTGCTACCACAATGCATTTCATTCTATCGTCACAAGAAAACACTAAAGTATATACAATATATACCATATTTCAATATCAAATATAAATGAATTTCGTAATATTAAAATATATAATAGTACTTTATTACATTTGGTGGACTATCCTTATGAACTTACATGTTATATAAATTACTAAAAAAAAATCATTCATTCAACCACTGAGGGATAAAATATACTTTGTAACAATATTTCACATCAGTGCTTCCCAGACTTTTTTTCACCACGACCTTTGTAAAAATAAATAAAATCAAATAATTTTTCGCAAAATTAAATCTTGCTTTTTAGCTCACGCGAGTAACAATATTAAATACCTTCCCAAAATTATCGTTCCTCGTTTATGCTTTAGATTTCACGTGTAATAATATTATAATAATTAGCTTTTATTTACAAATAGACCTACATCAATATTGTATACCCCAGTAATGTTAAAAATAAAATCTGAAAAGCTCATTTTTTTAAATATTTTAAAATATTTAAAAAACTACAAATTTATGAACTCATTAACAATTATCATAATCACAATAATACTATAAATAGAAAGCTTTAATTATAAATCTCACAAAGATGCCCTTGCCAATAAAATTTTGAATACTGTGTATATTTGATTTTTTTTTTTATTAAATATTTGCTCCCAAATTGGAATATATGGGTATACACAGTGCGAATATATCCACTCCAAAAGTGGAATATATGGATGTCCGCAATGTGAAGACACTAGAATTGTTTTTCAGACAAATTTATAAGCCTGATGGGTATGCACCCTTACCAATACAATACTGTGGAGACACATTTGATAGTCATTTATAAATACAAGATATCATTTTTTATCTAGAATATTTCACATCCGATTTAATATTTCATTCAAATATGGTATTTTTATAAATGTTATTTTGTATAATAAGAATCAAATCATTTTCTTGTATAATATTATAATATGATAATATACTTCTTTTATTATGCTTGAGAGGAAGAGTGTTGGAAAGTTGGCGGTTAGTTACAATAACCGCGTAAGTTTTAAAACTAAACCAAGTGATAAGCAAAACAGTTTGTAAAAGATATGGGCATCGACCGTCGCGTGACTTTTGTCTCCTGTTTGTTCCTGTCCCAAACTTTTCAACCGTATACTCCTGTTCGTGCTCTTACTTGAAAAAAACGCGTTTTCTACATTGAAATAGTTTATGAAAAAATTAAATAGCATTGAAATTCGTACGGCGTACTGCAGTACAGTAATCATTTAACTGATGGAAATATACATAAAACATAATTCGGCTCTCCAATTTTGTTTGAACTTTACATGTTCAAAACAATCAAAATACACGTTCAAGCGTATAATATGTTCTACCAACAAGCCCGTTTAACCAACAGTTTACACAAAGAAATGCATTATAACACAGTGGTAACGACTTTGCAACAAATGTAACTATAAATGTAGACAGACAAGATTTTTTTTAAACCATGTTCGCTCCTAATGTGGCGCATATGAAGCTACACAGTCTAAAGATATCTACTTCGAGTGGAGTATACAGATCTTCGCAGTTTGAAAACTTTTTGATAGATTATTTATTCACGAGAATTATTTGTCAGACAATTGCTCAACCCAATGAGCATCCAGTCCTGCATTTTTGGGTTTTTAAAATCCGACAGATAAAAAATTGAACCTGTTTTCCTCGGATTTAATCTGTTAAAATGATAGAATGACATAATATTTACACACTACAACACTTAAAAGCGCTCTCTAAAAGAGAAAATTTCAACGCTCTTCTTTATCAAATTAAGGTATATTTCGAAACAAGAGTTTAACATCCCCTGAGGGTGGAATGGGTAGTACCGGATCACCAAAAGATTTTACTTGTCTTTTCTAATATTCATACTGTATTCAGTAGCGGGTTTTATATCTTTTAATTTATTTTCAGCAAACGAGTAAGGCACGGTTGAAACACGCTGCTGATATTTATAGCGAAAATAAATATAATTTCAACATGATTTATCGCTTTGTAAAAGAACATGTCTATTGTGAGGTACGAAAATAAAGTTTTCTAAGATTTTTCGGTAAAAACGAGTATGTGTAAATATTACGTCAATATTTTATATCTGTTTGCAAATATTGTATATTTATTATGAAATAATCCACTGTAATATAATTTCAGCATAGAATTTAATATCGAATACAACAGAGTGTCTGTATCGAACGTAATATTTTTACTGGTGGTAATTAATTAATTAAATTTAAAATTTTTGCCCAACTGTATTCTGTTTAATTGGTTTCTATCTGTGATTAATAATAATATCAATAAAAATTGATTTGCTATTAACACTGGGCCTGCGGGACCCGGAGTATTACGTGATTGTGTACTCTAACGGTTAGCTGCCAGACTCAGAACGTTTCGTTCCCAATATGTTAAATACTTTGACAACCAACTGTAATCAAATACTCTTACTTCATTTTTACAAGAAAACCAGAAAACTTTCTCGATCTATACTTCGTAAATGTCGTCACTGTTCATATCAATTTACAAGTGTGTTAAGCTTATTCTATCCTAGCCTATCATTTGGACCAAAATATTCTTCCTTAGTTTAGTATACCCTTTTTTTCAGTTCCAACAAAACATTAAAAATATTTTCGTAAGTTTTAAGTGAGTTTATTAATGCAGATGAGGATCATATTACATTTTTCTCAAACATTAAAAACTAGCAATATCTTAGTTTAAGCTGTGACAGTAATAAAGTACTCAGATGTTAATAAATTAATTGTGCATAGATTTTTTATAATAATAAAGAAAAAAATACTGAAAAATTTGAAGTGTTCTAGAAACTATGCTAATTTTTGCAAACGCGCACTTTACGAATTTGCCAAAAACAACCCACAGTTTAAGTGTTAATTTAGATTTTAATTTACGGTTATGAAAAGTTGATATATTTATTACGTTTCAAATATTAAATATTT
>JAGVSQ010001809.1:0-27281 GCA_022683975.1 Rhyacophila evoluta | reverse complement strand
AAAATAAATAAAAGTAAAAAAATAAATAAATAGATATAAGTACCTGAGTTGGATGAGTGCTGTCAATCGGATCGACAAACTCATATAGGTCCTTTCCAGCATCTATCCATCTATCGATCACGGTATTAAACGGATTCTGCAGGTAATGTAGCTTAAATGACTTGAAGGTTTTATTTGTAGCTATATTCTTCAATATTGATGACAATTCTGTTGCTTTCTAGAACAATGAAGAAAAGTGGTAAAATTTGTGCATTTACTTCTACATAATTGTCTACAAAGACTTTCAAAAGTATTTAAAGAAATAGTCCAAACTATTTATTTTTATATCATGAATTTGAATACTGAGGTATTTTCCAATGGGGTTGGGCTTTTTCTGTCATGGCTTTGCGTAGTACAATTTTTCATTTTGGCTGACAGTTTTTTCTAAGAGATGTCGCCCGTTCGTAGAATTTGTTAATTCAGGTCAAAATGTACTCTATACCTATTATTTGTGAGCCGTTCAATAGTTGGTTGTCGTAAAAATTAAGGAATATGAATTTTATAGTTTTATATTTAAGTTTTTGTTATTATATCACCTAAGTGTATAATTCATAGATTTAGAAACATGGTGAATATAATAGGGATTTATAGATAAAACCATAAGGAAGACATTAAATTGAATTTGGTTAAAATATCTGTGGTTGATAAGTTATAAGGAATTTACTAAGAGGTCAATTTTTTGCACACTTTCTTGTGAATTTTGTTGGCCACTATTCAAAATTTGCAAAAAAAGATTGGTCAATAAAGTGTTAAGTACATAGATAAAGAATAATAGAACAAAGATTTTGGATTCCTTCTGATAATACTTTCAAATAAGATTGATATAAATGTGACTTATTTTCATACCTGAGATGTAATATTTCTCAATGTTGCATTACTGTTCAGCCATCCATAGCACGGTCCTATTTCCATACAATTGAACCAAGTGTACATATCATCATACTGAACATCATTCATTGCTGACCCTGAAAGCATGCAAAGAATGGGAAGGATGGTAATATATTTATTACAGCTTATTTTCATCAGACCAGTTGGATTCCAGTGACGTGGAAGACCATCAGGTACCATATATAGGATGTACTCGGGGGCAGCCATATGCTCTATGTATGGATATGGGGGAAGAAGAAGATTTTTTACGAGGAATGATTAACTAGGTTTTAAAAATTACACTACCTTTCAATAAATTAGAAAATAAATATATTACTTAGAGATTTATTTTTTGCAAAGTAATAAGAAATGGTATGGTTGACTGTTACTCACCAAGTGGATGGATTCTATTAGCCATGGCATCATAAATAAGTCCAGCATCTAATAGGGAAATTAGAACTACATCGCTGTTCTGAGGAAGCTTCTGATCCAGTGCAGTAAGGGCTTCCATCACAGAATCGCGGAATATATTTGGTTTTGTTATATTTCCAATTGTTTCTTTGAATCTGTAATTAAGATTATCATAAATATTAAGGGTAAAGTAGCTTAAAGATTGAAGAAGAGACAAATTCCCAATAATTCAAATCATCTAGTGATACTCAAGTGGTAAAAAATGTCAAAAAGGTAAATCTATAAATCATACATCAATGAAATATTAAGTTCTATAATAGTGCATATTGTAGAAGTGCAACATATACGAACAATAAAGCCCAGGCCAGGGCGGCCTCATCTAATAATGGATTGATATTGGCTGATGATGAAAGAATAAATCCAATCCAAATAATATATAATGTTAAGAATGTCTATGAAGCAGATTATTAGATTCAAATTTTCTGTAAGACATTACCCATTACAGACATCATTCCCCATCATAGCATAAATGACAATGGCGGGCTTATCAGAAGGAATCCTTGAAATGGCTTTGATTTGTTGCATGGAATTTGTAGAGTCAGCTCCATTCCGCGCCATATTCTGATAGTCGCGATGCATGCAGCGATTGTGATCACGTAGCCGGAGATAGATCGAATCGGTTGTACCCTTAACAAGAACTATTATTAGCTATATATTTCATAAATTCTAAAACATGGATCTAGAAAATAATTAAAAGGCGTGCTAAAGATAGTAGGTAAGATAGATTAAGCTGGCACTTATCATATTGTGAATTTCCATATATCGATGGCTTAAAGTGCAATATTAATAAATTCCATATTAGTATTATTTCAATTTTTTTACATTTGTATTTGTAATTGAAGTCTTTATAATTGTACCACAGCCAAAATAGCCATTCGCAAATCTCATGTAGAATTATAAATTAACAAGTCAATTCAAGAATTGTAAAAATAAGTTCTTAGTTTTTAGCTGTACGAATTTACTCAACTCAAAATGTATCTTTATTAAAAACTCATATCACAAAAGAAAGAGAGCCAGACTTGGATAACCATTATTGTTTATTTTATCCTATTACAGGGTATGTAGTTGATACCTCAATAAGGTCAGGGTGAGTTGTGTTCACAAACCCGGTGGCGAAACCCAATTCCGGCCAGTCAAGACTGTCTAACAGACTGCCAATAATTGTTGTAAAAGAACTCTGAAACAAAACACAATTTTAACTGTTTTGAAGTCTAATATTGTAAAATTACATAATAGATGTATTACACTCCCTAGAACATGAGCTACAGATGCTTGTAGAGTCTTAATTCAACCTGCTTCTTCTTTTTAATTTTGTTTTTGTTTTAATGTGTTATTTAATTTTAACATTACATATTATCATAAATCTGAAATTATGTAGTACTTCATTTAAACTTTATATGATATCACAAATGTGAAAATCTGTAATTGATCAAAATGGTTTAACAAATAGTATGGTTTTCCAAAAAAAAACTTTGCCAAGTCGTCTCTACTTTTGATGGCAGTTGTAATATCATCGCTATAGGATTGTTTTATTGAATATCTACAGTGCGTGATTTGAAAAACAAAACGTTCTTCAATTAATTAGATAGTTTATACAATATTGTATATTTTAATTCTATTCTTCCACAATACAGAAAATTATATGGCTTTAAAAATAGAGCTCAGATACCTTCATGTATTTAAATGAAATTTATTTTTCATCTCCTGAAAATTTGGCATTTAGTCTATTTGACAAACCAATCCTATAACAACAATATGGTATCTAATCTATCATTTACATAATTGTGTTTCTTTAAAATTTTGTAACTGCATTAAAATTCATAAATGTGTACCACACAAGCATGGTAGGGAAAACATAGTGATTTATCTTTATATAATAACGGCACGACTTTGCAAAAATCCTACCTCCGATTCCATCGAGGGGTTCATCCACACCTCAGGAAAGTGGAAATGAGCCCCATATGAGTCCCCAACGTAAATGAGACCTTTAGAACTAGTTTCTCCACACAAAATATCTTCCCAAGAGCGACCTGTTTCTGCATCCATTCCACTGATTCCATTACAATCGGCTGCAAAGAAAACCAACAAAGTGTGTGAAGAGGATGGTTTAGATATTATAGCTCCTATTATCATTGATTCTGTTTGTTATAAATATTATTCATGTTTGTCACTGTAAACTTACTTTGGAGACTCAATAATTTTAACCCTTTGATACTTACAGTCTGACTCTGAGTCAAGAGATTTTATTTGGGCCCCAGGGTAAATACTAGAATCAATATCATTGCAGTCTTTCCCACGCCAGTTGGATCCTCTGTAAATTTATGGAATGATGAAATTAATATTTTGATTTCGATAGGAAATTCTGTTTAATGAGTTCATTTGATAAACAAGACGGCTGTTCTATGTTATGTTTAGAATAAATATCAAAACTATAATACCGGAATGAAACCAAATCATAACCTCATGGAAAGAGAGACTTTTTCCTCTCCATAATTAAGTGTATTTAAGTCATCATATATTTATGACTTTTTGAGTTACTATTAAATAAAGAATGATATTCGCACTATATATTGTATATACTGCTATGGCAGTTCATCACTTCTCGCAATGAATTTATTTCGGAGCCTTCGGATTACCCAGCATTCTGTTGCTATCATTATATTAATCAAATATGATTCACTCCAAACAAATATATTATGTTTTGGCTCAATTCTGTTATTAAAAATTTAAAAATTAACATCCTAATAATTGGCTTTGTTTTTTTATCAATCACCGATGAGAGAAGAAATAAATAATCTCTCATTTGTCATTAAGCTCAGAAAATAATTGAAAAAACTGATATTTTTTGAGAAGAGTTGAACTGATTTCACTAAGATATATTCTTACCGCATTATCGTTACAACGCTAAAGCCATCATTGTCCAAGTCAATGGCTGGCATTAGATAATTAAATGTTCCATTAAAAACATCACACACTTGTTTCAGCAATGGAAGATCACAAAAATCTATATCAATTTTACCCATAGATGGTGATCTCTTTGTTCTTTGAAGCAGATTGTATACACCATACTCATTCATCTTAGCCTAGAAATTAAGAACAGAATTAAAATGTGTGAGTTTTGTAAATATTTTAGACATATATTGACATTTTTGGGTTGTATATGATAACAGGCACTGTTTTAATTAGGTACGAGTTTCTGTTTTTTATTGCAAAAAATATTTTAGCACGAGATTTACCAAATTGAATTTTTATATTGCTATTTAATTTTGCCATTCATTATTTCTTATTGATAAAATAAAACGTTTTTATCCAAAAGGTGTTTTGGATAAAAACAATGAAAATTAGGTTACTTAGCCCTCAATATGAAATTAGTTCAATCTGTAATTTTTTTCTTGTTGACTCCAAAAGTGTAGTACATACATGGATCTCCACAATATGAAAATGTCTACGTCAGAAATGGGATATATGGATTTTTACAATGTGAAGACATATCTTAAAAGCAGTCTGCAACCTCTCGCACCAAAGTGTCCACACTCTCCTCTCAGCCACTGGGTGCATATCATTTATGTATATCTACATATAGATATGGCTTACTACTCAATCCCCATGCAAACGAGAAATTATCAATCATGATATAGGATATATTTGAGGGATGAGTGATGAAAATGAAGACCTTAATCTGCTAAATATGTGTGTGTTAACATTCTGTAATCTTATCTTTTTTGCGTGTAAAATTTTATACTTACCGGCAGTTTCTCATAAGGCGTAGTGGTGGAGACGTCTGGTGGTGGAAATAGACGACAAGATGATCCTCCTTCTGGAACACATGCATGGATTGCATAACAGAAGTTGTCAGGAGTGAAGTTATCCAAAACTTGCCTGAAATCAGAAAAGTTGTATTGGTAGAGAATTTTTTTTTCATTTTATAATATTAACCTAACTATAAAGTCAAACCATTTTATTCTCAATAATGGGCACATAGTTTCAAACTTAAGTAGAATCAAGTTCCATGATTCATAACTGAAAAGCAGACCTAACAGAATGGTTGTGTTAAACAGATGACATTTGGTTTTAAAATAACCGTTTCACAAACAGAGTGACTGGTTCAGGATATAGTTATGTAAATAAATATAATAATATTTATAATTGTAGTGGAGATCTTGAAGCAAAATGGCATCGCTCATATTTGACATAGTCTTCTCACATATGGATCTCCACATTGTGAAGACTTATCATGACAGTCTGTATATTTTCTACAAAGATTGGTTTTCAGTCAATTATTTAACCCATTGAGTAAGCGCTTCTACATCTTTGAGTTTTAAAAGTCTTCTTGTAGCTGTAGGATTCGAAATCCTGACCCATGGCATCAACATATTTAGTTGCGAATGGATCACCAAGTACACAATCGCATTATAAAATATCTTGTCAAGATATTTAATTGCTTCAGGACTCTTTTGCTAATTTTTTTTCTTATTTTTTATTTTTTAACTCATTCATTTACTTTGAATGGAAAGAAATGTACTTATTCAGGATATTGATAGTTAAAGTATAAGTAGGGATTGGTAGAGTTTTGTTTTCCGTGAGAAATGTGGGTTCAAGTGATGATTATATGATTAAAATAGTTTTTCTAAAAATCGCTAGAAAAGAATCGAAAAAAACTAAGCTATTCTCCATTTTTAACAATTAATTCGAGTTCGTCTTTACGCTTTTGAAATCGCTACTTATCAACACACTGAGAGCATTAGTTGAACAACATATAGTGTTACTTTTATTGCATTGTCATTAAAACAGCATTGTTATATGCAATCAAGGTTTTGCCTTTCAGATTTCAATGGAAGTGTATAGATTTCAAACAGTGTAGTGAAGTGTCTGTTTGGTAAAATATTGGTTCATAGTGATACTGTAATTTATCAGGATGCACTTTTGTGATGGCTATCATAGAAGTTACTGATCAATCTGAAAAGATAATCTTTTAATAAAAACAAACTGCAATATTAAGATGTTATCTAAATAACGTGTTACTCTATTGATAATGAAATTTTATTGATAAAAAAGAGCTGTACCTTTTTAAATTTTAATTTTAACTCAATTTTTTCCATTTGCGAAGTGAAATAGTGAGAAATTAAAGATGAACTAAAATATAGCTTGAATAATATGAGCAGAAGATGTAACTATTAACTCAACTCAGCAAATAACATTCAGGAAGATATTGCAATCATGTCATAATCAAGCCATATCAGTGGCCGAGTTGGCAAATTTATTCGCTTTTGCATTGGAGATTATGATTAAAATAAAGCAGTATAATATTTTTTCAAAATTCAAAGATACAGAATTTGATGCCTGATAGGTTGAGGGATTGGTTGATAACCAAAATTCATAAAATACAATCTATTAATATAAGCATTCTGATAGTGGATGTCTTTGATTGAAGAGTTAAATATACAAGCCCTGGAAGTGAGTTAATTTGCAGGGAAAATATGGTAAAAGAAAAATAATTCGCAAATCAAACATTTTTTCACTTAGAACCACCAAATTTGGTATGTATATTTTAAGATAGTCTGGAAGTAACACAAAGGGGTTATCAACCTTCCTCCTATGAGGTAAATATCGACGCAAAGAGCAATTGACGTGATGCATTTATCATTATTTTCGTATCATGATAAAATCTCAAATCTCACTTTTGTTTCTATATAGGGTCCGTAATATTTAAAATCACACATGTTTTTAACAATTTTTTAACAAAAATTTACAATGATTCCTAAAAAAACATCAAAAGGGACATAGAAATAATATGAGAAAATGTTTGTTTTCGACATATTGAAGTATATTTTACAATTTATTTTCCGTTCCAATAGCAAACTATATTTTCATAATAACTATCATATATTAATTTTTTGTCAGTAAATAATATTGATGTGGTCGAAATTAAGTGCGTTATATTGAAAATGGCGAGGGAAATGCGTGAAGTGGTGGTGTAGTACAAGTTAGTATGGTGATACTATTATACGGATTAAATTGTATAAATCAGTGGTTTATAAGAGCATAATGAATGTTAAAGCATTGAATAAATGTCATAAATGACAGCATAATTATTATGTTTTCTTACGTATCCGTTAACAATGAAACAAGTTTTTCCACAGTCTCAAGACACATCGGTTGAATCGTAACAGGAAGCTTCATGCAGTAGTCTTTGGCCGCATTGTGTATGGAAATACCTTTCAAGTGAGCCTCTCCCTGAATTATTCCAGTAACAACAGTGCAAACTGAAAGAAGAAGACACTTGAAATATTGAATCATTACAATCATGAACCAGAAAATATATATAATATTTCAATATATTTTTCTCATTATATAAAATATATTTATAAAATTGTCTAATAATAATTTTTGGAATTAAAGTTATTTGACCGTGAGTTTCATAATGTTGCATCATTATCACAATACATTTGAGTTAATCAAGTGTAATTATCAAGCCTGGTACCTTATCTTACCATTCTTTGAAATCTTGATATTATTTTATAAGATGTAATTTTATTATCTATTGTCTGATACTAATCTTAGATTATCCTAATAAAGATATGATGCAATTAAGAAGTAGACATATCTGATGTTATGATAAGATCAAGGAACTCAATATAATTATATGAATCATCACCATGACGCACGAACCTGATTTTAAAAATTTATGTTTTATTTTGTTATTGTTTTCCACCCTGTTTTAGCACTTTGAATGCAAAAAAAACGACTCTGATTTTCGAATTCCGAATTTGAAAACAACTTTCTACCAACTATAATATAAAAAAAACAAATGCAATGCATTAACTAACCACTATTTTGGCAAGGACAGGTATATCACTCAACCATAGTAATAAAGAATTGAAACAGGCTTGAAGGTTTTTTTTTAATATTATCATTACTTTAAGCAAAGTAGGTAGGTAATGGCTGCTTTTAAATATAGTCTTCACTCTGATCCACTGCCATAATCTTTCTCCTATGCCTTAACTCTAAGTAATCTTTCTATTTATAATTCGACCACTTCAATTGTCATCTTTTCTTTTCTTTTGTTTTAAAAAAGTAGCCACTTGAATAATCGATTTTATTTGGATTTTATTTTATATGGAATTTATTATAAAATTACTTAAAACAGAAAGACGTAATTTAAAAAAAAAAAAAATTAATTAAAATTAGATAATAGTAAGAAGAATACATAACATGATTAATGGCTATCATGTGGTGTTGTAGTTGGTAATTTTAACTTCTAATTTATTAAAGTGGGTCCTTTATTTTTGTATTAACATTTATTTCTCATATTTTCTGCCACAAATAGTCGATTATTTCTGATTATGTGGTGTTAGACTTCCATGAGCAATGGGTTAATAGTTATTATATTCTTGGTCGCCAAAAGTGTTTGATTTTCTTGCAATCTATATTTTTAGTCTGATATTATAATGAATAAGTGAGCATTCTAAAATTGTGGTATTTTTGAATGTGTAAAAATTTCTTAGTTGCCTATATCTACAGAAATATAAATAAATGTACATATAATTATAATAACATAGTTGCCAGCCAATCGTTTTATTCTTTTGCATACAAATTAAAATAGTGTTAATTTGTTTATTCAACCGTGTTTCACCAATAGCGTTAGACGTTGGCCTGCGCGCCTAGCAATCCGGAGAAAACAAATAAATAATAGAAAAAAAACAATAAAGATAAAAAAATCCTTGATATTAGAATTACCATGAAATTTCTACTAGTTAGATTTAATAAAATGACTAGTATTTTGAATGAAGTGCTATTTTATTTATTTATTGAAGTGCTATTATTATTTAGAGTTTCCTACAAACAGTTTAATATACTAAATACTTTAACAAATATTTTGTACTATAAATTTGTTAAATAAGAATTATTTAAAAAGCTGAATCTTATTACATAAACTATTTATACAAAACCATATTGAATGTTTATAATTACAGTCTTAATAATGTTAATATAATTAAAATTCAATTTAAATATTCAAATATTGTAAAATGAAGTTCTGCCGAGTAAATGCTAACATAATTAATAAGACATTACCTGCACAGCTTAAGCCACCGTGAGTACCTCTACTTTCACTTTCAATTATGAATAGAAGCAATATTGAAACAAGTGAACCGAGTTTATTTGATTTTAGATACATTTTTGCTGTCAGTATAAATGTTTTGATATTAACAAATAACTTGTAATTACTGATAGAGTAGCCAAATTCACAGCAATTTAAATTAAACTTATTCTGGGTGAACAGATAAATAATATTATTTTCCTTGATAATTTATCAGTAAGAAAAAACTTTCCTGAAGACGCGATGATATTGAGATATATTAAAAAAGTGGAATAAATTTCTCATTTAATTTTTCATTTTTGTGTTTACTGCAATAAAAATATTGCTTATAATATTTTATAATTTTCCAATGATAACATTTTCATTTAATGATCAATTACTTATTCACATAGTAGGACCATACATTTTTTTTACTAAAATATCTACTCAAAAAGTTTTTATGACTTACTTACTTCACCAGCAGAAATGTTATATTTTTAGCCTTAGACATGAATAGTATGAGGGATATCCAGAAAGTAAGTTCCCTTTGGCTGTTTAACAAAAACAAAACAAATATAAACATTTTTTTTATTGTATAGCTATGAACAAACCTTAAACTATTTTTCCACATAACTTTTGGCATTTGTCATAGCAGGGCACAAGTTTTTGTATGCCCCTGTCTTAGAACTACATAGAAACAGTATCCTTCACGTTGCCATCGTCATGGAACTGCTTACCAGCAAGAATTAATTTTGGAACGGGAAACAAATGTAAATCACTCGGTTCTAGGTCTGGATTACAAGGTGAATAGTTAAGCTGTATCCCACCCACCCACAAACAACATGTGTGACTTAATGACTCTAGCAGGACTTTGGCTGGGTGCAGTTTAACCATCCACTTTATAATCCAGATCTAGCACTGAGTGATTTCCATTTGTTTCTCTGTCTAAAATCATTTCTTCCTGGTCAGCAGTTCAACGACAATGTACGTGAATGGTGTACAATTTTAAACTGAGCATAAAAATTGAGACCTATTACATTATATATCAATGATAATATTTATCATTAAAATATGATAACAATAAATTAATAGTTTAGATTTGACGATATTTACAAAAGATATAGTAATGATGTAAGTTATTTTATCTATATCCGTTCGGAAAGTGCTCCTAATAGTTCTTTAGAATAGTGTGAAATAATGATTTTAATCTATTAGGCATCCAATTTTGCATTGTTTTTTATTTTTTTGTATTAATTGAACCTCTAATGTGAAAGAGTACATGCATACCATCTCAACTATCAAGGACATAATAAATTTGTCGATATGAATTAAGTCTCAAATTTTATGATAGAATCATTTATATTGATACTTCATTCGCGTACATACGACCTGAAAATCTTGAAATGTGAAACCCATGTAGCAAATATATAGTTGCTACGTACTATCTAAAGTAATTATCAGGTGGACTAAGCTTTCCGAAGGGTATTTCATACGTATTTTTACGAGTTACAGTTCAAATGTCTACAAGCATGGTTTCAAATATCTATATTTCAAATATATTTGTATGGGATGAATAAGTCTTAATTAGAAAAAAATAGTTTATTAGAAATCTGGCACTGTAGCTACATTATTGAAGACTTTGCTGTTGGGTCTGCGTATTGTTGTTTTTTAAAAAGAAAAATTATGGGTTACGGTCGAGAGTAATGTCATGGTTTTCATATTCATAAAACAGTTATGAAAAATTCCAAGCCAGGTAGTATTTAATCAGATGGCCCTCATCTTTAAAATTGTTATTTTATGTGTTACATAAGATTATTTTTATAGTATAGCTGTAATACTTCATCTAGTTTCTCTAAAATTAAAACGGTATTTTGAATGTCCATATCAAAGTTATTATTAAATTATTCAAATCATTTGAATGTTATTATTATACTGAAAATAATAATAATTGTTTTCTTGACTATTTAACGTTTTTAAAATATTATTTGATCTTTTAGAGTTTACTTTTCTTTCTTACTTTTGTGTATATTATATTTACAATTTAAGCAGTATTAGAGTCTAGAGTAATGTAAGAACCATGAAATTCTCGTAAATTGCTGATCATTTGTGGACATCTTATATTAACCATGTCTCCTCCCTCATAATTATTTTCAATTATTATTATTATTATTTCCTTGCCAAACATCTTGTTCAATCAAGTGTTTCAAGTTTCAATACTATTAATGCAATCTAAAATATCTGTTTTAATATTTTGAATGCTTACAGTGAAGATGTTTTCAAATATATTTGTCCAATTCAACATTTTTTGATTTCTGAAACATGGCTTCACTTTTGTGTCTCGATTTGTATCCGTTTGTTTGTGGAGCCAAACACTTTTCTGTTTTGATTTTTTTTCACTATGTCCGCTTTGAAAATGGAGCATATGAAGCTACACAGTATGAAGATGTCTACTTCGAAAGTGGAGTATATATCTACAATGTGAAGTCATATTCTTAATACTGAGCTGTATCATTTCAAAGAAAAACGGTTATCAAGGTATATATATTTTTTAATATATTAAAAGTCTTCTGTTACGTTATAATCAAATATATTACAATATATTAATGATTTATTATTGCATATGTTCATAAATCACATGATTTATATTAATGTCCACCTTGGTCTCCGAAAAGATCAATAATTTTTTGGTTATGTGGATTAATTTTTCCTACTACTCCAATATTTTTCAGGGATTCCCATAATTCCGCAGCAATCAATGGTTGAGCCAACTGAAATATAAATTTATAAATATTTATACTGTGTCGGCAACACATGAATTACATCCCTAGTATTCTACATTTATAATATTCTATGATTTAAACATATATTGGAGCATATAATTTTTACAATGTGAAAACTTAAGACTCTCCACAATCTGAAAATTTATTCAGGCAGATTGGTTCTCAGCCTATTAAGTATCCGGTCTTGCATCATTTAATTTTCTAAAATCCTTGTGCAGCTAAGGGATTTGAACCTATGATATCCAGCACCAAGCCGTAGACACTTAGCAATTAGCAATCAAGGCTGATACGGATCAATAGATCATAGGTTACAGTTGTGAAAATAGATTACTTAGTTTAAAATTTACATGTATTATATTTTTGTATCATTAAAACATTATTTAAAAAAAATCGTTTTAAAATACATTCTGATACATCACCATAATCTGTTTAAGAACTGAAATGATAGTTTAAAAGAAATTTTAGATTTTAAGTACCTGATTTGGATGAATGCTGTCAACAGGATCGATGAGTTGATAAATTTTCCCTCCAGCATCCACCCACTTGTTGAGAATAATATTAAAAGGATTCTGCAGATAATGGAGTGTAAATGATTCGAACGAACTATTTGTGGCTATATCCTTCAATATAGATGACAATCCTGCTGCTTTCTAAAACAATAAAAAAAAATTTGGCATAGAATCATTTACAAAACTCATGGGTACCCGTTATTAAAATATATATTAAAAACAAGTGGATATTAAGGCATCAACCATTTTAAAAATTCTACAAATTATTCAGGCTTATTACCCAAACTTTCATGTCAACCATAACATTGAATGTATACACAAATTTCTCCAGGCAATTCTACATCTCTCAATCCTGTAGATTGGTTTGCCATGTAATTTGTAAAACTTACTAATACTCTAAATCCAATCCATAAATCAGATATTGTATATATATCAGTATATCTCTTGGACACCATATTACTAGAAGATAAATTTATTTGGAAAATATCTCACTTTCGAGCTATGTGCACTGCTCATTACATAATGGAAAATCCCGTTTGAGAATCTCTTTTCAGTTAACAAAGGAGTAAATTTTTTAATTTAGTAGATTTTGTTTCCAACTTTGGAGGTATTTTGGGTATTGCAGGAAGTCTAATATCATCAAAGAACAAGAGACTTAAGTATTTGGCTGTCAATTTCAAAACCTAGTTTTCACTTTGTTCAGGGCGTGAAAAAATAAGTGAAAAATATGTTGAAGTGTAGAACATGTTCTACCAACAACAAACCAACAATTTTTTTACAGTAGTGTATGCATTATAACACAGTAACAATGAAATACCCATAAAATGAAATGAACAGCTGCATTTCCTCAAGTATTTATGGATTATATCAACTATAAAATAAAACATAATACCCTGCAACGACGAGCTAATCAATGATGCAACTTAATTTAGTACCTGTGATGTAATGTTTCTTAGCGTGGCATTACTGTTCATCCATCCGGTGCAAGGTCCTATCTGCATGCAATTAAACCAGTTATACATGTCTTCATATCGAATGTTGTTTAATACATACCCTGAAATAAAATAATATATTTTATATTGAGTCATAAAAATACAGATTTTTTTATAAAAAATTTGCTCCATGCATTTAAATAAAATTTGTACTGTGGGAATTTCTTACCGAGTGGGTGGGTTCTATTTGCCATGGCGGGATAGATAAAGCTGCCATCAACCAGCGAAATGAGAACCACATGACTATAGCGAGGAAGTTTGCGGTCCAATGCTATAAGAACCTCCATCACAGAGTCATGAAATTTCTTTGGTGTTGTCATTTTTCCGATAGTGTCTTCGAAGCTAGAATTGAAAATATAACAAAATGATTTCACTATTGTTTTTGCGGCACGCTAAAATTGAAATAAATATTAAAGCAGCTTGTATAATTGTTAGCTCACTACGGTATAGCTGTTAAATAACTAAATAACGTTATAATTGTCCAAAAATCCAAAAATGCAGGACTGGATGCCAATTGGGTCGTGCAATTGTCTGACAAAAAATCTCGTGAAAAACAATCTTTTAAGACGTCTTCACATTGCGGAGATCCATATACACCACTTTCATAGTGGGTATCTTCGCTCTGTGTAGATCTATGTGCTCCACTTTGGGAGCAAACATCGTTTAAAAAAAAATGTTCAAAGAAAGTAACATAATAATGATTAGAATGAGCTCTAATTAATTAAACTATAACTAATTTAGACATTACCAATTGCAGACGTCATTTCCCATCATACCATAAACGACGATAGCAGGTTTATCAGAGGGGATCCGCGAGAGGGCATTGACCTGTTGCATGGCGTCTGTAGAGTTGGCTCCATTTCGTGCCATATTCTGGTAGTCACGGTGCATGCAGCGGTTATGATCACGCAGTCGAAGGTAAATTGAATCGGTCGTACCCTTAACAAAAAGAATCATCGATAAAAATACTACTCGATCAAATATTTCTCAAAGATCTGTTAAATTTTGACAATTCCTCAATGTAGCTATAGTACAATTGAATAAATGTTCATAACGGATACTGAGGGCTAGGTGATATTTTGTCATTCCCAGTGAAAACACCATGAAGATGGTATTTAGCAGCATTTCAGGATGCTAGTATTTAGATTGGTTTGATTAAAGAGTAAGACTATTTTCTTCGGACGAGCAAATGTCAAGTCAAGTCACGTTAGGTCACCTGCACGAGCTGAGATTAGTATACAAATGCTTCGAGCCTTTGTCACATGAGTGAACTAAGCCTAGATATCTACAGGAAGATCTTAATTATCTCATGTCCATTGATGTCATGATATTTAATCAGTAGGTACCTGGATCAAATCAGGATGAGTCGAGTTCTCATAGCCGGTGACGAAGCCAAGCTCCGGCCAATCCAGGCTATTCAACAGAATGTCGACGATTGTTCCAAAACTACTCTGAAACAAGACACTTATATTAAATAATTGATGAAATGTGGGTTCATAGATAATTTTTTTATCCCTCTTCCCTTTTTCCACCATGATGAGAATGTGCAGAAGGGTTTTGCTTTTATTGCTGTAAAATAATTTGTTATGAAAAATCTAAAATCTGTAAAAACCCTCATGCACCAACCTGGACCAAAAATGATAATTTCCCTTCACATGATAGTATGTTTCTTCAAAAATTGTACAACTTTGCAAAAATCCTACCTTTGATTGTTGTAAGGGATTCATCCACACTTCAGGGAAGTGGAAATGTGCCCCAACTGAGTCCCCAATGTAAATGAGACCTTTGGAATTTGTTTCACCACATAATAAGTCTTCCCATGGACGGCCTGTCTCCATGTCCACTCCACTTATTCCATTGCAGTTGGCTGTAATGAGAGAGGGATTTAACAAAACACATTATTATTTGAATAGTTAGATTTAAATAAATTACTAGATGTTGGCCTCCATTGAATGAATATCACACAATATACTGCGTGTTTTTTATGGTCTTTATTTTCTTTCTATGACCACCACCGCCATAGAGAGAGTTGGAGTACAGTGGCAAGTCACCAACAAAAACAACTTTAAGAATTATGGAAAGAGAAAATGAAACCATGGTTTTAGTTTGTATGTTGAAATAAATCATACAATTAATTTTTAAACTTGTTTGCAACAGTGATGTTACTTCGGAGATTTGTATTACTTATGAAATTTTAGACGAGTGAACCAGAAATTCTGCTGAAAGTTCAGTAGGTCGATTATGTTTCTTAGCATTGCTTAGGATTATTCAAATTGATATAGATTTTTACATTTTAGAATATGTTTGATACACTTTTGAAAGAATAAAAGAAATCTTTGGTATTTACAGTCTACTTTGGAGTCAAGAAAATGAATTTGGGCCCCAGGATAAATATTGGAATCAACGTCATTACAGTCTTTACCACGCCAATTCGACCCCCTGAAAACATAAAAATGTACAAAATAGTTAACTATCAATCTCTATTTCTCTAAGCCAATATTTTACATTGAGCGTTGTCATGTTAAGCGATTTCTACTGTATATGAAAAATATTTCTCTAAAATAAAAAGCTTAGTCATTATCAAATGAAATTGACACTCCAATACTGTGGTACATCAAATAACAGCACACTCTAAACTCAACGCAAAACTAAAATATTCTTTGGCAAGAAATTTTCCAGTACAATTAATTTAATTAATATTTCTTCTTACCTTGCTGAGTTTATAATGCTAAATCCGTCTTTATCTATGTCAACAGCTGGCATCAGATTATCGAAGGTTCCACTGAAAACGTTACACACTTCCTTCAGCACCGGGAGATCACAATAATCAAAACCAATTACATCCTTAATCGGTGATTGTGTCTCGCTCTTGTAATGTGAGAGTGATTTCAAGAATGCACTTGATTGTCTTGGACCAAATCCCAAATAGACATCATTATTTGATGTGGCAAATTTCTCATTAAGTTCATGATTACTTGCTTTATTAAGCAAATTATATATGCCATATTCTTTCATTTTAACCTAGAAAGAAAGAACAGAAATCAATCATTATAATTGGATTGCGACACTATGTAATTGGCTTACTTATTCAAGGTGAATTATTCTTACATGTGAGGTTTAGATATATAACATTTCTATGGTATTCGAAAAAAATCTTTGATAATTCATTCAGTAGATATTTTTTATTTCATATATTGATTGTTATATCCAACTACAACTGTAACACCAAAGAAGAATATAGAAGGCCTGACCCCGGTTGATAAGAATTAAAAATAGCAGAAAAAAACATAATGCTTCACATTTATAATCAATTAAGTATAAATATTAGGCATTAAGTCAAGTAATAAATGATAAGTACATAACAGAAATTTATTTTAAGCTAAAAGGTTTCTCCCGTTTGTGAACTTAATTTTAAAGTTAATGATGTTTTAATAACAGTTAATGATATCAAAATAATTTCAATGACATTTTCCAGTAGGTTTTGAGTGTACACACAGCATGGATGTTCACACATATTGAATATTTTTATGATACTATTACATTTGGAAATAATTTGAAGAGTCTTACTTACATACATACTTTTAATTACGTAATTTTCGGTGCGAAATTTGTAATTATGATTCTTTACATACCGTCAGTTTATGATGAGTCTTCGAGAATGAGAAGTGTGGTAATGGAAACAGATGGCAGAACGATCCGTCTTTTGGTATATAACATGATCTAGATGCGTAACAGAATGCATCAGGAGTGAAGAGATCCAAAACTTGCCTAAAATGTTGTTGTATTAATAATTATAATCTAAATTATTTTCAAATTGTTTTTATTTTGATTTTGTGTTGAAACAGTTTGTTTTTATTAGTGTATTTGGGAAATTTATTTTACTTTTTATTAGATGTTGTTTTAATCAAAATAACGCAGATAACAGATTTCTTATTTTTCACTTTTCTTCGCAATCATTATTTTTTAATTACACTGAGTGTATTCATTAAATAATACCCAACAGTCTCTAGGATGCACAGAATTTGTTATAATAAGATCTAGAAATGATTGAGCTATCCACAGAATTTTTGGTTTTATAACCAAAACCTACACTTTCACAATAATCATTTTTTGCATTCCCGGTTTTCACCCTTTGGATCTATATAAAAGTGTAGATAGAAATTGAGATTTCATCAATTGGATTATCATGTGTCCAAATGACACCACTACCGGTTCAACAAAAAGTATTGAACACTGGGATAAAATATTATTTAACATGCATTTAACAAAATATCCATTGATCATTTGTTATAAATTCAATTAAGATATTGGTTAGTTATGCTACAAAATATAATAATAATAAACAATCAAGAAAATACATTTTAGTAAACATGATTAAAAAAACTAACTATTTTATTGATTATAATGTTATCTAAATGATTTATTTCTTCATTGGCCATGTAATTTTATTATATTAACATAAGATCAAGTAAGATAGTGTGATAGATACTGCATCCAATCCATAAATCTTTACTATCTGAGGATGGAATCACTGTGGGATTTTAGTCTAATTTGTAATATTTTATGATTGTCTGAGATATAATTCTCAAGGAAGATTACATTTTGGAATTTTCTACGATGCAGATCATGAAAAGATAAGAGTATAAAAAAGTGAAATGCTGAAGTGAAAGTGAACAGTTTTTGGAGAAAATTCTGCCACTTTATGATGAACTTGAATAAGATAGATTTCTTTTGTATCGTTCAAATAAATCAACTGAAAAATGAAAATTTCATGATATAATAACAGTACATCTATTTTGTTTTTCTTACTTATCCATTAAAAATGAAGCAAATTTTTCAACAGTCTCATAGCATGGCTGTTGAAATTTCATTGGGAGCTTCTTGCAGAGGTTTTTGGCCGCATGGTAAATGGAGACACCTTTCAAATAAGCCTCTTCTTGGACCAATCCAGTAACAACAGTACAAACTAAAAGAACGAGAGTTGTAATTTTGCATTATTGTCATTGTATAAAGTGATTCAGAAAATTCAGTACAAAAGTTGCTTTCATATAGATTATGGAGTGAAGCAAGTATGAAATGAAGCTGCATTATGTACTAAAAAATACTATTTTTTATGAGCAATGAGAATCTACGTTAACTCTTATTGCCCAGCGGTGGATAATAAGTAACCAGTACTTGTATTTCAATTTATTTCTCCAAATATACCGATTGTAAGGTATTTGTATTCATTCTTTCTGTATTCCTCATAAAAACCCCTATGATTTCAATGATGTCATTGTGAAATAAAAATAGTAATCCAGGACCGACATGTACGTGTGTATATCACATGATGTTTGTATGCATGTAACGGCACTGTGCATTACTCATTTAAATGATATCATTACATCAAGGTTAGAAAGGAAGAATTACTATATATTGTTATAAATACAGTCATCAGTCAGTAAAGATTACCCTTATGGACATGCCATCTCTTTTGTTTCTCTTTCATTTTTGCATTCCTTGTATTTTACAGTTTAAAATAATTGATCTAGCGGATATTGCATGATTTTAATTTAAAACATACATTTTTTACTGGACACTCAGGAGCCAGCACCGTAGGTTTTGGGACAGTAAGACAGTTAATATGAATTACCACCATTAGATATGGATTTACATAGATGGTAAAAGAGCATACTTAGTTCCATATTTGTACATCAATTTGGGTATAATTTGTGTAAAGAGATTGTATATACCAAAATCAATATTTTATCAAAATTTAAGCTGTAATTTTCCAGACTAACGTTATACTTATGTCTTTTTTAAAAATTATTTATACATTTATTTGACATATTTCAGTTTCGCATAAAGTAAGATTAATAGTGTCGATAATTGAGACTGCAATAATTATTAGCCAAAAGTATAAAAAGATAATTTATTTGTGGAATCTTGTTTCAACAGAATTCAATCTTTGTTTACCCTCATAATAATAATATTAGCATTATTTTATGATAAAAGGTATTCGTCTATGCATCATGGCAAGACAACAATCAATATTATGTTCTGCTGATTTATAATGATAAATTTCCAGCAATATAATCTGCAATATATGGATTTAAAAATATATTGTTTGCTTACTGCCAAGATCTTATATCTCAAAATTTTACAAAAATCTTTTTTAACACTATTTACGAGCTGTTAATTAAAGCTATAATGTGACAATTGCTTGTAACTTTATTGAGATGAATATTTGAGTTACAAGCTTTAATAAATGTTTGCTACTAAATGGCATTAAAAAAGTTTTTGTACAATTTTGAAATTTTTATTTATATGTATATTTTCTAGTTATTCATTTATAATCTTTTTCAAACCTCGCCCAACATCAAAATTTAGATAAATAAAAATTTCTATATGAATTGAATTGAAAAGCAGCTCACAAAATGTATATAAAGTACACAATTAAGTATATGTAGTTTCACAATGTGTATCTTTTTTATACGGGGATTGATTGCGCGACATTGCTCAACCCATTGGATATCGAGCCTTTTATTTTTTATTTCGGCTATAGGATTAGAACCCGTGACCATGTGTGGCAAATAGTACACGCTTATCGATTTGTCCAGTGGGTTGACAAAGTATTGATATATATAAATGGACAAAGCATATGGATCTACGCAGTGTGAAAAAATCCACTCCGAAAATTTTCTTGAGAATTATTTGTCAGACAATTGTTCAATCCAATGGGCATTCAGTTCTGCATTTTTTTTGAATTCAACAGATCTGAAAATCGAATCCGCATTCCCTGGATTGGGACTCGGATAACCTGTACACTACCACAGAGGGAATATTCCTATTGTTGACATAATATTATATTACATAAGCATCAATTGAAATATATAATTTACTACAGAAGTGAGTATTATTTTTAAGTTTTTCTACGACTGTAGAGTATTTTGAATTTTTTTTTCTAGTATTTAGAAAGTTAAAAAGTATAAGAATATAATTAATAAAAGAAAACAGTAAAATATTGTATTCATAACACAATAATATTTCAAAACAGTCCGTAGGATATCTTTCATTGTCTGACAAAGGATATGTGGATAAGGAAAATAATGTTCATTTATTTGAAAACAACGTAATGAATATTGATAAAAAAAAAATTCTCAATGAAATCTTACCTGCACAGCTTAATCCACCATTTACGCCTCTACTATCACTATTAATTGTACATAGGCTTATAGTTACCAAAAATAAAAAGAACTTATCTGATCTTAGATCCATTTTCACTTTCAACGGACAAGATTTGATAAGAATTAATTACCAGCCAATACTGGTATGAAATTATACTAGACCGACGTAATTGACAGCAATTTAAAATTAAGCGTCAATCTGGGTTAACACATAAAGAATATTATTTTCCAATATTTTCAAATAAAACCTCTATCTTAAAACAAAATGTTTCATAATTAATTTAAAAAAATAAGTACTTTTTTACGTAAAAGTTTTTTCGAAATAATATTTAAAAAATCACTTAATATATATTGATATTCTAATTGAAATATATTGCTGTGCTAACGTAATTAAAATTCTCAAATTAATCTACTTTATTTTAAAAGAAATGTACAAGCCGCAGTTAAGTATTCATCTTATTAGTAGCGATTTGATATTTTCACTAGCAAAAGTAAATAATATATGATATTTTAAATATTGAAAAACAGACAATAAAACATTGGATTGATCAGCGGGATAAGGGAAGACTTTTTTTGTTAATGGGCGCGTATTTGGCTATTTATTGACACGAATGCTAGGATTGATAGTTATTATGAATCTTTTTGATATCGGGCAGCATGGAATATGGCGCCTTCATTTTTAAAATGATCGAAATCTATGAATGATTTTGTAAATTTATAGCTTTTATGTCATGTGTTTATAAATTAGGTTGAAAAGCGTAAGCATTAATAAAACCTGGATTTTAAATATTTAGGTTAATATGGAAAAATCTTGTCAGAAAAAGGCTTTACTTATATTGTAGCGTTAATTAATTTTAATAGAACATGTTTCATGATAGTGATTCATTTGCGAAAAAAGATACGAATTCGCTACCTTGTTTACTTGTCCCTCCTGTTATATGCACTAGATCAGGACTTCTTAAACTATGGGTCGCGACCCCAAATGGGGTCGTGTAGCAAAATTCTGGGGTTGCGAGAGATTTTAATGTAAAATATTTAAATACACAATTTTATAATATCTAGACTATTTTATATTTATACGGGGTCGCCAGGAAACTCGCAATCATAAATGGGGTCGTGAATGAAAAAAGTTTAAAAAGCCCTGCACTAGATTGATAACTTCAGTTTATCATTAGCGTTGTATGGCCATTGCTTTTTTGTTGCAGAATTAGTCAGTACAGTGTTCTGGCACTTCGTTTTGGAAGGGTTTTTGATGTATTCGAAATTCAAAATACTTTTTTTTTATTTCAAACAAATGCCGTTCTATATGTATTCTTCATTTGTCTGCTTAGTTTTACATTTGGTGACAGCTTGAAATAAAAAATGAAAAGATAAATTATTAATAAGATAAAAAAGGAATTCTAATTTCCGGTACTTTATACAAAAAAAAATGTACAAAGAGCACTGTTGTATGACTAATAAAACCAGCGCCTAATCCACGAAGTGTATATCAATTATGCAATTAAAAAATAAAAAGAAAAAAATGCCTACTAATCCATAATCTTTTGATTACACCTTTAAAACAGGACCGACTAACTTGCGGTCCGTGGCGTCTTCTTGTGTGGCCCGCGGTCATAATCTTTTTCACGTTATAAAGCCGTACAATAAAATTTTTGAAGCATCTTTGTGAATAATTGATGCCATTTTATCTTTATTACCGTACAAAAATATTTTGTTGTTGGTTCAATACACGTGTCCTCTTCATATCTACAAAAGTTTTAGTATCGTTTTTTCAGATTTACACTGATTGAACACTTTCAGTATCACTAGTAAAATTGTTAATTTTGTTATAAAGCTAAACCAGAAATATGAAAAAAATATTGGAACAACATTTGCATTTATTATTATTTATGAGCAGATCTTGGAAGATTATAATGCATCAGTGATTGCCATCGTGATATGTTAATAATTGAATAGAAACTGCAACAAATGTGGTCCCAATAAAACTGTGCCACATCACAAACAGATCGTAACTGATGAAAATTTTGCGAGAAACTTTTTGATCGGTCTGGAACATAAAATACTCCCTATATCAATTTGAGATGTCAAGGTCAAATAATCAAACGTCGGTCGATTTTATTATATATTATAAAGTAATTGCCAATATATGTAACTTCGTTGTGGACAATAAAAAGGTTAGACAATTTCAAAAAATATTTAATTTGAGTTATTAGGATTTGAAAATGACTTCAACGTAAAAATTCAAACCATTAGAATAGCTACTTTATATTGTTATATTTTATTTAGTAATATTGTAGAGGGTATTTGTTTCAATCAAGGAAGTTGTTGTTTTATTCAGTCTTTCGCCTAGTTTACTCGTCATTTCTAAAACAACGGATCCTTGTTCCATGATTCAGAGTTACAGATCTAAAATCTAAACGAAGCTTTTAGTTGATTACTATTGAAATGTATTGTTTCTTGAGTCAGTGTGCAATGTATTATTCATAGAGAAGGATAATAGATGATAAGTAGGGTTGAGTATACAAAAACTTCTCGATGTAATGCGGTATTTAGAGTAACGCAATTTGGTATGATTTACAATTCAACCTCAAATTTAAATAAAACTAAAGAAACTACTTTAAATGAAATCTCTCCGTTACTACATCATATTTATTTAGTATCCTCAATTTAGCTTCTTCTCACTCGCTAGTTTTCTCTAGTCACCCATGCTTTACCATTATCTGCCCTATTGTCTTTCTTTATACACCTGTTTCTCTCACCTCTATTAATAACACGATTAAATGTTGCTAGATAACTATATTGATTACGATTGTTGGCTTGAGTTATAATAACAATGTAGCTATAATCATATTTACCAAAAGTGATGGCACCTTTCAAGATGATTTTGTATTTATGAAAATAGTAGTTTAGTTTTTACTGGTTTCTGTCAAAATCATTTCGAATAAACCATTTGCCAGAAAAAACCACCCAACAGGAATCGTAAAATCTAACAGTTAACGCTCTTTGCCGAAACTAAAAAGCTCATATCATACAATATTTAAAATATATGTGAACACATATTTCATCGGAGGCAAATTTATTATGCTACAATAGTTTTCAAGGAATTTCCTTTGACAGACTAATTAGAGTAAGGTTTTCAAAAAACAATTAAAAAAACTCTCATACAGAACAGGAAATAATTATGTTTTGTGGCTCGGTATTTTACTTAAAGCATACCGAAAGCGTGTCATATACCCAACCTTATTCAGCTACTGGCACAATCAATTTATTTTTCAATTATTCACGAACCTAAAATCTCAATCCTCACGAAGTTCACGTACTTTATAGTGTGGTAACATTTATATATTATATTCTACCATGTTCATTCCGATAGGGGAGCATATGAATTTACACAGTTTGAAGATATCCTATCCGAAAATGGAGTGTATATATCTTCGGAATATGAAAACATCTCTTGATTATTTTTTCGGCAGAATTGGACAGGCAATTCCTCAACCCTGATATTTAAAGAATATAACATACCGCAGGTTGAGTATCACTTCACTATGGTTTTAGTTTCTTATAATATACTATGCATGTCTTTAAATCAAAAATTCAATTTTAAATTAGAAGACGTTTAGAAGATTTATGTTCAGAATATTTCATAATATATTTTGTTTAATTTTGCTATTTTTTAACAAAGCTATCATTATTATAATTTAACTGCCATTGACAGAATATATAGAATATATTTTATGCCATCTTTCTAAATATTGAATGACACAGATATGAGTGGGCGGCCTTAAACTATAGCATTACAAATGACGCAAACATAAGTAATCTGCCTATATCGTGTTAAAATGACTTTTCAGCCCAAAATATTTGTATTCATTTAGACGCAAATAAATTTACTTTCATGTAATGGAGTTTTTCTTATTAATATTGCAGTGTTTAGTTATTTAATAATATAAATTTCTTTTTATTGACGCAGTTTTGAAGCTGTATAAAAATAACATATTATTGCCATTTTTCAAACACTGAAAGAAAATACCAAAAATAGAATTGTTAACAGCGCAAGAAATGAGCAATAGTCATAAAATACGATTTATGATGGTTTCTTGAAAGTTTACGAGTTTTGGCAATCAAAATACATTTTCGTAGAAGATCAAGTAATACGTTTAATTTGATCGAGTGTTCAATTCGATATCCGCGATAAACTGAAAATAAAAACTAGTGAAGCTTATTATTAGAAAAATCCGTGGAAAATAATAAAAAAACTACTGAAGTTCGTACATAAAATACGTAGAACGATCGACGAATTGACATTTTCTTTGTCTTAGAATTATTATTATGCGTGTATTATACAGTTTTATGGGCAGTCAATCCAATTTACTAGACTCGCTAGAGCTTCAATCTGAATTTTAATGTGCGAAAAAGGCTTTATTTTGAAAGATTTTGTGGAGATATACGGTGGCAATATATGTGGCGAATTGTAGGATGCCAATCACATTCTCTGAGAGAATACCTATATGTCGATTGAAAGGCAAGATATTCTCAAGTTGTTCGACTATTAGTCGGACCGGTCGGCCATTGCAAATTAGTTTATACGAAAGATAATTTACTGGATTAAAAAAAATGCGAAATTTTACGACGAGCGAGGTTTTTTTTGTCAATATGGTTAGATTTTAACAGTGATTAGTTAATTAAAATAGGAATCACGCACATTTTAGTGCACGTCAACTAAGGTATCGGGAAGCGGCTACTGGGTCACTTCTAGAGCGTCTCACGTTCGTTGCGCCACGGTATAAGCCAGCATAGCGGGTATGGATACGTGGCGTAGGCGTGATTTAGGGTAAAGGAAGGAAAGGAAGTGGCCATGTATAATACTACGGCATATTTCATATCACACATATATATCCATGTTTGCTCCTTATATGGATCGTGTGGTTACCTAAATGTTACCCACCCGCCCCGTCATTAAACCTGGTTTTAATTAAACGTATGGTTATTACATGGTGATTATAGGATTCTCTGTTAGCAATAGTATCAGTTTTCGTCTTCTAAGATCATAATTTCTCTCCTTAACTTCGCCGAATATCCCGAAGCTCCTCAAGAGTGCCGGTTTTTAACGATCGATAGAAGGGATAATCAGGATTTAGGTTTTCCAAAGACATCCGTAGCAGGTACCTCAGCCAGTTTTAGGGTTCCTGTATGACTCGTAACGTAACAGGGGTTGCTTGATTCGTTTTCTAATCTTCTGACAGACAAACGAAATCAACCTAGTTCATACCCCGTTGTTTGAGGGAAGTATCTGTTTTTAAAGTGCAATAACTTTAATTTTTAACGGCAGCTACTTGAGTGCGTGACAGCCTAATGGCGTGTTTGTATTTACTTATGGGACATCCCCATCGAATAAAGTAGATCGCTTCTCGATCTGAAAGCTCCTAGTGCCTGATTAAGACGAGTTGTAATGACAGGACGGGCGGATGGTGGGCGGATTTAGTAGCTCAATGAGTGACTTAAAATGTTTGTATTCACTATATTTAATACTATTAAATTTTAACTTTACTTATTATTGTATTATTACTTATATAATAACTAGCTGAAAATAAATTGTATTTGCTAGAAATATCAGCGGTAGATAGCTTTATAAATATTTATTAGGATATATTTACCAATCCCCTCCGTAGCGTAGTTAGTAGCGTACGTGCCTAGCAATTCGCGGAATGCGGATTCGATTTCCCATTTTTCGGATTTAAAAAATCTAAAAAATGCAAGACTGGATACCCATTGAGTTGAACAATTGCCTGAAAAACAATTCTCGTGAAAAATAATCTGTCAAGAGATCTTTCGGAGTGGATATCTTCACACTGTGTAGATTCATATGCTTCACTTTTTCACTTTTCACTTCACGTATAAATTTATAGACTTCTACTGTGTGTTGAGAATGCTGAAAGTAAGATACCGGTCTCAAATAATAATCGATATGAATGTTTACAAGTTTCAAATAGTTTTGAAACTCTAGTACGACCTATATTGCCAATGGTCTAATAACGGATCTGACTCATAAATTGTAGTTCGAAGTTTGCTATTAATATTTTTGCTAATAACTGTGACTAGGCGGATAATAGTCTTCGTATATATTGAATATGGACTATGGAAATGATGTAGCCATCAGTTTTTTTTGTAATATTACAATGTATACAACTTAGTATACGTTGCATAAAAAAGATTTAAGCTGAAAATGTCGAATTCGTATTTAAATTTAATTTTTAAGTTTGAAAAAATAATGGCTTGCAAAATTTGCGACCAGGAATAAGTTCTTCTACCGTATCGATTTCACTAGTTTTTCTTTGCTCGCTTATTTCAAAGCCAATGGAGTTGTTACGTAACAACAATAT
>JAGVSQ010001808.1:0-27284 GCA_022683975.1 Rhyacophila evoluta | reverse complement strand
ATCTGGGGAATGCGGGTTCGATTTCCCATCTGTCGGATTTTAAAAATCCGAAAATACAGAACCGAATACTCATTGGGTTGATCAATTGTCTGATAAACAATCCCTCATAAAAAATAGTCTGTCAAGATGTCTTCACATTGCACATATCCATATTCTTCACTTTTGGAGTGGATATCTTTACACTGTCTACATCCGTATGTTATGTTAGGAGCAAACACGGTATAAAAATATTTAAGTATATTTCATATATAATATAAATATATTTTTGATTCATATATTGCAAAATTAGATAGATAATATGTTGAGCAATTTGCCGACTGATTTTGTATTTTATGTTTATGTTTATAAAAATAAACTTTATTATCACTAAATGGTTGACTAACATTTAGCTGCAAGTAACGCAAAATGTAATTGCTCACATAAATGACAAATGCTCGCATAGACAAACGTACACAGATATCTTCTCGCTCATGTGAATATGCGCAGGGAATTATTATGACAATTTAAACTGAATTTACGCACAGTGGTCTGGTTATCTTACAAAGTATAATTTTAATGAATCGATATAAACATAAAATAGTTTACTTAAATATTTTTATGGAAATTATGCCTCGAGTTCAAATTTATATACGTTAACACATTATCACAAAAATTGCATATTGTGTTATTTCAAGTGACTAAAGTTATAAATAAAATATGTATAAAATTTATTTACAAGTAAAAACATGATTAAAAATTATTTTTTATGTCCAGCATTATCATTAAAATCTACTTTATATCTCACTTTCAATGTTAGACCATCGTTAGAATGTTTCAATTGCAATTAACGAGAATCGATTCTCATCGAAATCAGAACAAAGAAAATGTATAACAGAATAATAGACAATATAAAACAACAAACCAAAGACAATAGACAAAGTATAAAGTGCTGTGTAGTTGTCCATGGTTGTTGATATCTATTTAAACACTTCAAGCGGCTGCCGCAATTGGATCCGTAGGTTCTTTGCGGAGCGCTTGGAGCTTCTGAATTCTCGGTATCTAGTTGCCAAAAAAAGTTCAAAGGTTATACATAGTAAATAAAACTCTGTTTTTATTGCGTTACATTGTAATATGATACACTATATTTTTTAATTAGTATTGGAAATTTGATTGTTTTTCAAATCGACAATAGTAGAGATATACAAAGTTTTTAACAATATATCTCGATAGAATACTTCATCCCAAAAGGCTGGACAGATAAAACATAAAATCAATAATTAAAAATTATAATCATGGTTTTTACGGGTTATTACGAGTCAAAATATTCTAAATAGCAAAAGTTTCTCAACGCAATAAAGGTTAAAACAATCATTAAAATTCATAAAATTATAGTAATTTATATAAATAGCAGTCGTAGTTTTTTGAAATAAGCCATATATTTAAGTACAATAAGAATTTTTAACTATTTAAATTGAATAGAAAAATCTATCGAACAGGTATTATATATTTTGAATTTTCAAGTTATCTTTTTTAACAAAAAACAGTGATTATCAAATAAATATAATGTTTCATTCTTACAAACATATCTTGCATGTTTTAACTCAAAAATAATATGACGAAAACGTGAAACAAAAATGACACGATAAAAAAAACGTAAATTAAGTGTAATTACAAAATCACAAAATACTCACTACCACAAAACATTTTTTAGCAAATGACTATGTACCATTGAAATAAAAATCTACCTATACGTATATTAAGTATAAAATATCCTAATATTAATTTCTGTGTTAGTGTGACCACTTCAATGTGTGCGCAGATGTCATGTGAGCACTTGTCATGCGTGCAGTTGTATATTTGTGCACTTATAATGTGAGCAATTGTCATGTGCGCATCTGTCATGCGTGCATCTGTCATGCGTGCAGCTGTCATGCGTGCAGTTGTCATGTAACCGAAAAAACATGTCGAGACTTTTGTCACCATATGTTGTTGACTCTATCTTTAAATAATAAATAATTTGAATTGCTTGCATCCGATTATTTGTTTATTTATTCGTTGTTTTTTCTGACACTAATATTAAACTGATGCAGGTTTTAACAATAGGAATAATGCGTAGTAAATAAAAATATAAAAACTACATATTATATAATACATTTATAAAATAAATATTCTATATGCAATTTGGTATGTTTTTAGCTATCGTTGACGGCCGTATTAAACATTTAAAAAATATGTCACTAGGATGAGTATCGTGTTTCTTAATATGATTGTTTGCTATTTATATTTCTAACAATGATGGTTTCTATATTTTTAATCACAATATAACAGTTTTTATTTGGTAATGGATTGTCCGTGAGTATACAAGTATACAAGACAATCTGTCATAAATGATGATGTTTTGTGGTTTCGACTTTCGTAAACACTGAAATAAAAACTTCTCGGTAAGATAATTAAAAAAAATAGATTACGTTGCTGGACATTTTTTCAGAATACAAATTGAAACATGAACCTGCCTTGTTAATCAAAGAAAAATAATCGCAAAACTCAAATGACGACAGAAAATAACTTTTCCTGGAGCAAAGATGAATTTGTGAAAAACGCGAAGGACTTTTTATGTTTGCGTAAATGTCGCGAGAGCACGATTAACCCCTCGTGAAAAATAATATCTCCGAGTTATTTAAAAATATATACAAAAAATAAATAAAAAGGAAACTAGGCGGGGGTTGTTTTGTGTGAAGGGAGGACCGCATCAAATTAATGTCATCAATTTAACTTTTTTAATTCAACTTTAAATTTTCAGGATATATTTTTTGTCTTTCAACCGAAATATGAAAGTTCAAAGTGTTGAACCTCAATCATAAAAATGAGGGCAGCATAAAAATCTGCTAAGTCGTTTAAGCTACAGATGCGGTTAAATCTAAGGATTACAGGTTTGCAATAATTCCAAAGTAACATTTTTTTAATTATGTAGCTAAATCTATATCTCAATTGCATCATTTCCATCAACTATGCAATGTGTTGAATTACTAAAAGATACCCCGATTTTACTCGGTCATCTTTAATACATAAACTTTTAAACTAAATTCGATTATATTTATTATATTCTGTAAACTTCTAAGCTCTGACAGTGAATCATAGGGAATGATAAGTAATATGTCGTTAGATATTATTATTAAGATAAATCAGTAAATAGTAATAATAAAATTATACTTCAAACAAAAAATTATAAAGAGGAACAGTTTCAGTATAAAAAATCAATCTTAGTTAAACTTAAATGTTATTTCGATCAAATTATTTCGTATCATATACTCATAAATAATGCATATTTAGGTTAGATATCTAGTATCAGATAAACCATATATATTGTGAGTTTCAGGTATTGCTAAACAACTTGTAACAATATTTTCATAAACACGTCAACAAACTACAGGAAATCACGGATGTTTAAAAATACGACAAATTTGAAACAAATACTCACAAAACAAAGTATTTATGATCTGGAACAATTAAATTTTCTATGGAATTTATTCTTGCTTTGCTTAAACAAATAAAAGAAAGTACATCCGAAATATTTTTCTTTTTGAATTCCTACAAAATAAAATATAATACGTTTCCAGTAAAAATATAAGAGTAGAAAAATTTTCTTTCGAAAAATACACAATTTTTTTGAATCGTTAATAAGCCAAAGTTTTTCAATGTTTTTTAATTGGACTGAAATGATTAATTATTATTCTAGCAGTACACTGAAAATGCATTTTTGACTTTTATTCTCTTGTTGAAAGATTAAAAAACCAATTTCTCATTTCCCCAGTGTAAATTTTTCCGATATTACAAACTTGGTTGTTTCTTTATCTTTATTTTAAAAAACATTCTGAGCTTTATCCTCGAAGAAAAAGTCTGCTAATATTTTTCAAAAAATTTATATAGTATATGAATAAAGATAACATTTGAATGTTTCTATTTCTTACATTTAGCAGATACTATATTATGTACGCTATTTGTATATATTTTATAATTATATAGCACTGATATATATATATATACACCAAAGAAAATTTTCATACAAAATAGTGATGAATACAAATGAAAGTAATTTTTAAGTAAATTATCGTTTCATCAATATTTTTGATACATCTAAAATAGTATTATTTGTTTTTTAAACAATGAACAACCTTTGAAATGTATTAAACATATAATGTATGAAATATTTATTTTTTGTAGAGAGTAAATCATATGACTACACAGTATGAAGATGTCCGATTTGGAGTGGAGTATATGTATCTTCAAAAGTTGAAGACAGTATTAATTGTAAGTATTAATTGATATATACACAAAGAACGCGTGGATTATGTGTCACCCTAAAGAAAACCATATACTTCGATAAACAACAATGGATAAAACAATTTTTTGTATATCGAATAAGTGTTTTATAAAACTAGATACGATATAGTGCTTAAAATAGTCCTGTTAGCTGAAACGATAAGATATAGTTTTGAAAAAAATGTCTCGTTTTATCAAAAAATCTATATAATTCCATGTAACAAAGAAATGTAAGATTGCAGAAAGCTGTATTATAGCTTATAGATTTTTTTTTTACATTTTAGTGCAATAGTTTGACATAGTTGGTACGTGTGCCCAATTGTCGGTATAATTATCACCAAACGTTGCATGGTCAAGTTCTTTAACCGCAAAATAATAGCATATTTTTGTATTTTAATTGAAAACATATGTTTTTTATGAATTGGGAGATAAATTTTTAGGCAAAAGTCATAAAACACTCTACTAAATAAATATTTTCATTTTGAAATATATATTTCAAATATTATGGTAATAAATAATAGAATGCCATCAATTTTGTTTCATAACTGTATAACAATCTACCATTTTGTCGTAAAAAACGTTCTAAAAGCTTTATTTTTAAATCTCTAAACAAAATAAACACAGCTTTTAATAATATTATTAATACAAACTTTTATCGACGTTTTATTTTAAAATAGTGAAAATATTATGCATCTTTATGGCCTTAAAAGCCAGACGAAGTCGTTGCAGTCTTGGAAATTTATTACTCGTAAACTTTTGTTGAATAAAACGAGCTTTCTCGTATGTTTGGACTGGTGTGAAATATATGCAACGTCTTCAAACCACGTCGCGTCGGTGCCTTTGCGTCTTAGCTTTCCAACGACAGACCAGTCACCGAATGAATCATACGATAAATCTCTATCTTACATTTCATTATAACTTGCTGAAATATTTGTAAGTTAATTAAATATATTAACTCTCTTGTATACTAAATAGTTGAGTCAGCTGTTTCTCACTGAAAGATTTAGTATTGGATAAAATAATTTATTGCCATGAATAAATACAAAAGTTTACGTAAGAAAATAGAAGGTAATTTAACTTTACAAGTTAGAAATCTAAAAATAGCTGTAAGTGTTAATATACTGAAATATGTAAATGAACGTAAAACTTTCATTTTTTTAAGTCAGAACAGAACACTTTGTTTTTTGAACAATAGGTTGCAATTTGAAGATTTGTAATATGTAGTAGTAACTGACTAATAAAAAAACTATTCTTCATTTATACATTATACCGATTGCATTTTGAATATAATATGCGCGAGATTAATGGAAAATTATCTTATTGTCTTATATCATAATATGATATATTTGGGTAATCGTATACAGTATATGAACATTAAAAATAGTAGATTCTAATGTATAATTATTTGATTAACAATTTGATGCTTTACCAACTGATAAATAAATTAATGACTAAGTAACCAAAGCCTGTCAGATATACAATAAGAATATACAATATAATTTTACATAAATCCTTATATATTGTTTGATAATTAGTCTATGTGAGTGCATATGATATTCAATACATAATATATTTTTATTTGAAAGTAGTTTTTAAATACATAATTTAATAACCAAATTAGTTCTATTCGTGCTAATAAACTGTCTCCACGGTAGCGTACGCGCCTAGCAATCCGTAGAATGCGAATTCGATTTCCACATCTGCCAGATTTAAAAACATCCGAAAATGCAGGACTGGCTGCCTATTGGGGTGAGCAATTGTCTGAAAATCAATTCTCGGGGAAAATAATCTATCAAGACACATTTTCACATTACCGAAATCTACATAGTTCACGTTCGGAGTGGATATCTTCACACACTGTTGATTTTTCTTAGAAATATAAAAAATCGTGAGTTTTAAGATTTTAAATAATTTACTTAGACAATATTTCGTTCAATTCAATGATGTTTACTATGGGCAATATTATTAATGCTCTACTTATTAAATTTTAACAAATGCTGCATAAACTTACACAAAAATATTGATTAAAATATCAAAATACTGTAAAAATTTGAAACACAAACAAATATTAAAGCTTATTTTTTCAAAGAATAAAAAACTGCCCTCAGGTTTTTAGTAGATTACGTAATACAATCGTTAAGCGATTTTTTTTATCCGTTACAACCTCTCCACAGACAAAATATGCGAAAAGTTTTTGAAAAAGCACAAGTAGTATCATTTTCCAAAAGTATTTGAAATTCATCCGACGCGAAAAACGAACGTCTTTCTGTATCTCTTGTGGAAAAACAAAACAAGCTGGAAAACTTTCTCCGACAGGGGGACTAATGCTACCCTTTCTACTGTAAAAATTACTTTTGTCCAGATTTTTCTTATAGTTATAACACAAATACAGCTGATGCATTTTGAACAAACATGTTTATTTTTTATATCTAAACTCTACATTTAATATATAATAATTTACAATATATTGTTAAAAAGTATGTATTAATGTGAAACTTCAAAATGAAAATCGTAGATAAATATACCCAAAAATAATTATTATATCGCAAGAATTATGTAAAAAAAGAAAGAAATAAACATTATACTAGGCTTAATATTGATTTAAATAATAGTAAAGAATCCTTTTTTACTGTTCTACCTGTAAAATTAATTCCTATCAAATATTCTCAGGATGACATCACACTAGAATTTATTTTGCTGGTCAATAAAAATTAAACATATGATTTTACTTACTACATTTACATATACATACACACGCATTATGTAAATATTAATTTTCATTGTATTTTTGGGAATAGTTTATACACGTACGTGTGTTACATAACTAATGTGCACATCTTATATATTACAAAGCAATAAAAATTGTACAAAGTTTGAACAAACCTTCTTTAATCATTATTATTACATCAACTTCTACATCTTTTAGGTCGCTATTAAATTGAGTTTTTTTACTCTGGTGGCATAGATGAGAGTAGAAATGCGTGTTTGATTACCACATCCGACGGATTTTTAAAAATCCTCAAATGCGGGACTGGATTTCCACTGGGTTAAGCAATTGTTTGAAAAGCAATTATCGTGAAAAATAATCTGTCAAGACATGACTTCACATTGCGGATGACTATATATTTTATAAATACTTAACTTTCGTAACGGAATTTTTTCAAACTTGTAAATATATATTCTTTTACGAGCGAACATAATTAAAATTCAAATTATTTATTGAAAAATGTATTTTTCTCATAAAACTGTTAATTTTATCGGTTTTAATATGCTCTCATATAGCTTTAAAATAATCCACATGCCCATATAATTTTTGAATAATTATTGCATTGTTACCATTTTAGTTTATTTTAATATATCTCATTAGTCAAATTTTATTATATAATAGAGTTAATACAATATCTTAAAAGAGTTTTTGTGTGTAGTTACTGCAAAATAAACCGAAATGAAACAGAGAGAATTTCATCTCGTATTCCAAGCAACGAAATAAATTTAAGTTTTTGATAGCCAAATAACGGAAATTTTAAAGAAAGTGTAAGCAAAAGACGTTGTTTTATAAGAGAAACAGGGGTTTACGAACCACATTCAACGTAACTACAACGTAAAAACGAAAAAAGATGCAAAAATTCCCTGTTTGTATTTTTGTGAACCTCTTTAACCCGCGTATACCATTGACTTTTTCTATAACCAATGTACTAGAAAATATAAGGCGTGGAAATAAAAGTTCAAATAGCTTAAGTACAAATAAATAGAGTTGGCATTTATTGTATTACAATAGATTTTAATACACGCCCTATAATAAGAATACACAATTATCAATTATATACAATATATATCAATTATATAAAAATCTGTGTAAGCAATAAATATTTTCCTTAAATTTTCAAGAAGGTTAGCGTTTTCGAGATAGCACTGGTTGAACTTAACATTATATTTACAATCGAAAAAAAATTGATACATACATTTTTTATTTGAAATAATCTGTATACAATTTATTTACGATCATTTCGATGGAAAAAAGGAACCTAATTCTGGAACGTAAGTTAAGGACTGGCTGTGTGTTATATATCTATGACTGAAATATTAAAATAAAGCAACAGAATCATAACAAAAAGAGAAATTGTAATCAAATATGTCGCTCGTTAAATTCAAACAAGATCCATAAAACCATTATTAGAAAATAATATTTTCTGAATTTTAATATAGTCTGAGGGGCTCGAATCCGTCACTTAAACATGTATTTGCATGTTTTACTTGTTTTTTTGGTACGAGAAAAAAAAGATATTTTCAGCAACACATCACTTTTTTCATTCACACCTCGCTGATAACGTTCTATCTCTGTTTGGATTTCTCATTGCGACACCTGTCATGCATTTTAGAAAAATAAACAGTTACTTTCGTTTGTATACACAAACATACGTAAAGAGAATACAATATGAAAATAAGATGGTAGAAAAAAATATGGCGTGCTAAACTTTATAGAGGTCTTTTTCGTAAAAGTAAAACCGTAAACCAGTAGGTGTCAAGTCGTATTTTTTACACCATCAAATGATGGGTGTGTGTTGAATAATATTATAGTTATTTGTTTATTATATAAATACGAAAAAACTACTAAGTATGTCCACAATTACCCATGTCGTTTATATGGTCGGTTTAAATTAGGAGTATTGTAAGGCATTGATACCAAGAAGATTTATTCGACAGCAGAGTTGTGGGAGTTACCATTAATCGGCCAAAATTTAAATAACAATATTTGTGAACTATGTTTATTCTAGATAACACTTTATTTTTGTCAATTTACTTCTCTGATATGATAAATCATAGACAATATTACAATATGGACAGAAATACGCCGAAAAAGTTGACAATAACCTTATATTTATTAGAACTTTATTTTAATATCTGTATTGTTTTCATCAGTACTTTCAGGGAAGGCTCTACCAACTTTGAATATTTTGAATTTCCAAGAAGTCACATTTCTCGTATGTTGTTTTTAGTATCCAAAACGTAACAGAACAATATTTCCAATTACACATTTAATATAAGTTTAATATTTTCATCACTCGATCTATCGAAAATATTATTATTTTCAATACATATTACAGAATTCACACAACTGTCTTAAAATTCAAGTTATTGTCTTGTTTAAAATCAACTTTCAACTCAAAAAATCTTTTAAGTTTTCATATAGTTCCTCACTTACAATATCAGGTCTCATCGTTTACCATATTCCTATTGTGTTTCTACGCACAATACGTAAATACAAACATAATATATTAGCTCTTCGAAAAATATTATGGTCAACATAAAAAAAAAAAACAATACCATATAAATGATGTATTTTCCTGAAAGAAAATTATCGCTTACGATTCGTGTACATACAGTGTAATTTTGCTGAAAGGTGACATCCGGGACGTAATTAGCGATCCACATGGAAGTTTTTAAAGTTCAAATAGTTTTGAGCTTTTAATGTATAAGCTTTGATGATTCGACAACATGACTAGACAAACATGAATAAATTTAAAATATGCTACATAGGACAAATTTATTTTAAAGATACGATAACAGCATATTGGCAACAACAGTTTGTATAAGTGTAGGAACATATTTTTATTTTTAACTTAAAAAAGTAGTATGGTTGTGCAAAAGATTTCTTGTAAGTTACTAAATGTTTATAACATTGCAAACCTACGGTAAAAATATATAAACGTAAAACTATGATAAACTGCGCGTATTTCATTCTACGTGAAAAATACTATAAAAATAATGTAGGTCGAATCGTTCCAGGAATCATAAAAAAGATCGACATCCTTCGGTAAAAAATACTTTATGGATGAAAGTTTTAAATGATAACATATCGAAATAAAATAGAAAGGTTTTATCGATTTTAGGTAATTTACTGTCATGCTTGAAGTAGTAAATAAATTGATCTCTCCAATTCCAATAGAGAAAAATAAAATATCAAATCAAATAATTAGCAGATCATACGAAATTATTAGCAATGGATATATTTTATCGTTCTACTATTGGAATATTTATGCATTTAATTACACCTTATAAACTATCGATTTATGGGCCATAGAGCTCGAACCCACGATTTTTGGTGACAAACAATGCACGTATGATGATACGTATGTAACATTATATAACGAATTACTTTTCATAACAATTTAATATGTCTACAATATATCATAACTCTAACCCACGTAAGAAATATATATTATTTTACACTACAATATTACCTGTGTGAAAGATACACCCGAGTATACAGAGCTTTTGTACGGTGACCAAAGATTCATAACTTATTAACACCTCAAAAATATTTTAGAATATTTTCCCTTTTTAAGATAATCAAGGGATAGTATTTCAACAATTTTAAATAAAGTGATTGAACGTGATACGACCCTCCAATGAATGATTTCATTTGATTAATGTAAAATAAAAATGAAATTTGATGTAATGTATTAATATCAAGTATAGAAGTTTCTTGTCTGTTAAAGTCTGTTCTTCGTAGTATACAACGTATTTTTTTTTTCGTGAATAGTGTAATATGTGTACCAAGCCGGAATAAATGAGTAACTCCTAACTTTGAAAAGTCGTTAATTTTTTTCCAAAATTGTATATTTTATATTACGCAAACTCGATGGTATGATTTCATGCTTTGTTTATAATTTGTTCATCTTTTGAAATATGTACACATTATCTCTATAGTATAAAACTAAAATTATCTTTAAGTTCATAAAAAACGCCTAAAAATACAAATTACAAAAATATCGCCATATTGATATGTTATTTTTTAAATTGCTCATCCTTAACCTGCCAATGCAAAATACTTAATACATAGCTTGGTTTGCATAAAAAAAATGCTTAAATATTGTATTTATTCTTGGTTGATACAGAAGATTACAAACTATTATGTTTTTGTGGATTAAAGTGGAAATTACTTTGCCTGATACAAAAATTATCTTTAATTCGAAATGCAATGTTCTTTGATCGCATTTATATGGTACAGTAGAAATTACTTGCCTGATTTTTTTCCATATCTTTTGGTCACAGTATATAAAATTTATGTTCTCGCAATAAGAAGAATCAGGTGCAAAAGTTGTATTATAAAAATTTACCCATTAATATTCTGGGTATTGAAATATTTATCATGACTGGATGTAAAACGGTTTTCAATTGATTTGAATGGAAAGAAAAAATAAAAAAAGCAGCGTGTATTCAATGCATTCAAAAATGAAATTGAAAGGTAAGCGAGGTAAAAGATGAATCCCTACTCATAACGTGGCTGGCGATGTAAACTTTGGCCTTAAAACGTGTAATTGGTATGGTATATATCAGTGTTTCTGAAACTTTTTTATGCCACGATCCCGCAAATTAGACAACAATAATCCGCGGCTGCTAAAAATAAATTATTAGATATGTCAAAAAAGTGATAAATTCCAAATAAGATTCAACGAGTTAAATTCAGCAACCAATAATTTAGCTAAATAACTCAGTTTTTTCAAAATAAAATTCAATGAGAAGGTATTCAAAGTAAAAATCACTAGTAGTCTACAGTTTGGGAAGCACTGGATTTATAAAATACATTTTTATAATTGGTGTTCTGTTTTTTGATGCCGATTCGTCACGAGGTTTATTTTTAGTAAAAATATGTAAATATTTACAACATCCGATTATAAGGGTGTTAAAAATGTTTTAGTATTCAAAAAAAGTTCCCAAATCACACCCATATGAAATATGTTGGTTTAAATATTTGTTTCATTTATTGTGAAAATTTCATATTTATTTTGTCTATAAAATAATAAAATAAGCGAATAAAATTATTAATCCGTCAATATCCCAATCTATCTGGAGATCAAATCTCAATGTAGTGGAGATTGTCGGCCATACATTACTTTTTACTAAAATTTCGTAGTATTAAGTTTATAGGATTTTTTTTATATTAAAAAAATACCTTTTAGTAGATTTATTGCCCAATAATGTCAATAAAATGAACATGCTTTATTAGAATTAAAGATTGTACTGGAAAAAAGTACAACAAGGCTTAGTGTATTAGGCTTAACAATAAACATTTGTTTTTCTGGAAACAGTATTTGTTATAAAATGAAAAGTATATTTATTGTATAAATTTTAATCTATCAAACGCTTTGGAGTTATGGTGTGGAACATGTCTTACCTAAGAAACCCCAATACTTTAAGCCTACATTAAAACCCGAAAACTCGCTTCGTAGAATGAATTTACGAAGATTGGTTGCTTAAATATTTAAATCTTACTGAATCTATATACACATTAAATATTGTTGAATTTTGACATAAATTTGAGTACGCTGTATTTCGTCAATTTCATGATAGATTTCCTTAGTAAAAAAAATATTTGAGAGCAAAAATAAAGAGGAGAGTCAATACCTGAGTCAATGTCGTAAAACATAGCCATTTCCTTCCATATGGGCATAACCATTATCAGGTTACATCGACACTTAGTCATACAACGCAGCTAATTATTTATTTTTAAATATTTATATAATTCTACTGAGTGAGTAACAGGTTGCATTTACATTTTTATGACTTTATTCAAAGGACGTTTTAATAATATTTACCCTCGAAAGCATAGAATTAGACGTCGATAAATCGTCGTCTTAAGTGGACGTTTTTTATGTGATTTCATATTTTTTGATTGAAGTATTTTCTGTTTGAATTTATGTCTTCATTTGGTTGATTGAAGAATCTATTTGTAAAGAAAGTTTGCAGTATATAATTTTACGATTGATAAAAGACGCTGTAAATATTTTAACATATTGAAAATATATGAACCAAGTGAATAGACGAGTAAATAACTTATTTTAAAGGTATTTTCTGATTATTCTCATCACTTTTTCTGACGATTAGTATGCAATGACATTCGAATAACTTAAATATAGATTTTTATATTATTAGACTTGAGACATAAAATTTAAAAAATATATATTTTTAGTTGCAATATATTTTTTTAAACGTTTCATTAGCGTATATAAAAAAAAAATATGACATTTAATATTCTCAGGTTCATGAATAATTTATATAATCCATGTTACAAAACGTGATTCATATTCTATATTTATCATTTATTGAAATGACAACCAATAACTCGATGTGTAGATAAAGTATTAATATATATTTTTATAATATTTAACCTCAAAGCAATATGAATATATTAATAATTTTAAATAATAAATACATATTATAATTGTCTACCCGGTAGCGTGGAAGTTAACGGACGCGCTTTCAATTCAGAAAATGCGAGTTTGATTCCTACACATGATGGATTTTTGATGGAAAATGCGTGGGTAAATTTTCATCGAGTTGAAAAAGTTTTGACATCCAATCCCCGTGAAAAATAATTTCACAACCCATATACCATACACAGATATCTTATCTATAATCTCATTATTATATAAGACTTTTTTCGTTTTTTCGAGACATTTTTAAAAATAATTACACTCGTATTTAGAAAATATAGGTCGTGATCTGTAATCATTTAAGTAGCTCTCAACATAAATTATACGGAAGACACTATAAATACTGTAACTTATTTGTAATTTTGTTAACGGTAAAACAATTTAAAGCTCTCAATAAATTTATATTACATTCATTAATTACGTTTTGGTGTATTCCTGAAAATTTCAATGACACAGGCATTATTCTACGTTACTTTACAAAGTACTGTGATAACTGAAGCGTCAACAACAAGCGATAATCTAATTTAATTGCCATACTTATAACCAATTTAATTTACCGCTAATCTTTGTTTATTGTTAAACTTTTATAAACAGCCTAAGTTTGAACATAGTGTTTTCAATAATATTGATAATATTGAGTAAGATTACGTCACATAATTTTCATCAGTTTTTGAAATTGTGATTCTCGAGGCACGTCTTAGGATGGTTATTAAGGTAAAGTATAAAATTTTTGTAGAGAGTTGAAAAATAATGAAGACAACAATCAAGTATAATGATGAACAATGAAGATAAACCCGATGTGGCTTGTACAAGTTTTGGCAATATCTTTTTTTTACCATGTTCGTTCCGAAAGTATATCAAACTGTTTTTACTATACAGTGTGAAGATGTTCACTATAAAAAAGACTATTTAAACTGGTGTAGTATATATATATATATATTCTTAAAGACAATCATTTGACTCACAACACAGTTGTGAAATTCGTACCCAAAACCTCTAAAGTGCAAATGCGCGCGTTTATCTATCAGCCACCAAATTTATTTGAAATTGTAGACATTATATTATTGTCATTATTTGTTTTACGTTTTGATTTTATTTCACGGTACAGCGCATTTTATTATAAAAATGTGCGCCCAATTACCCATCTAAATATGCAGACTCATAGGTCTGTCGCACTAACCTTCCATAATTTACTAAAATAAATATAGTTTTTATATTCACAAACAACAGGTTTTTTTAAACAAAATTTTCAGACACGTTATTGAAATTGTACTAGATTCTGCAGAAGTTTTACGGTATTTATCGATTTCACATTGACTTAGACTACAATATATTTTAAGTTATATTAAAAACCTTGTTAAAATGAATTTTATGGTTTTGTTAAAATCTACTAATAGTTGAAATAGTTTTCGTTTAATATTGTAGATCGATCATTTAACAAATAAAGTGACGGAAAGCAATTATATGAATAGAATTTTTGGCCTTATATTTGAAATGAACGGGGTAGTGAGCACGTTCTTTGAACAATTTTGTTTAAACACAGCGTGAAGTAATTTATCTGAGAGCTGTCGGATCATTTGTTCGGGCGTTTGCTGAGAAATATAACCAACATGAAAACACACCGATATATCTTTCGTCGGTCATTTTTCATCCAATTTGTACGTGATGAGCTTTGATAGCTGCTGAAAAACGTGGAATAGGTACAGAGCTTTTGTTGTACTGGCTATAATAGTACATAAGACATAAATAATCTCGTCATGTGTATACATGTATTAGTATTTGTAAAATCACATAAATTTTACATCTAAATAAATCTTTGATACATGAAAACTTGAAGGAATAATGGCTTAAGCTCCACGTTATTTGAAATTCGTCAACATATTTGAGGAAGGTATTTCCAAATTGAGCTTATCTCATTATGCCAAAATGTATAAGAGAATATTTTTAACGGGCATTTTCCTATTATTCAAACATTTAGCATGATAACGAGTAGAAAAAAATAAATTTAAAAAAATTGAAAACAAATATAAACTTTGCAAAACATGTTATGTGGTTATTTTATCGAGTCGAATAAATTCACTTAGAAAATAAATACCTCATTTATGGATTGCTATTTACGTTTCACTTCCAGTTATATAAATAAGGATGATTTACAATGTAATAATTTAAATTAGTCGTAATATACGTTACAAAATATGGATTTATTGTAGGCAAGAATAAAAAATATTTTTTTATACAATATGAACGGTTTTAAGTTCATCATGTGGACGTGTATTGTGACTGGAAAAAAGTGCAGCACTATTTGAATTGTTAATAAGTGTCTCTAATAATCAATGTTGACTTGCTCGGTATGTGTACAGGAAAATTGCTCAAAATTGTTGATGACCCATGTGTCAATTTAAGGTAGATTTATTTGAGTAAGATTTTTTTCACACTTTAGACGCATTGGTGTGTGACATTACATATAAAATTATAAATAAACATATTTAATTTTAATTTTGTACAATTTTGTGTTATTTGTTTTATTTTTAATTACAGAGTCAACTGCGCATCCATACAAAACGTTAATAATTATTTAACGAAAGTGTACTCCATTAGAATTAATGTCCACTTCTTTCCACAATTGCCAACTCACGCTGATACATAGTCCTAATATTTCACAAATAATTGCTTTTATGGTAACAAAATTTCCCATTAAATATAAGTAAGTATGGCAGCTTTATAGCTAAAAAATCATTATTTTTGTTAAGGAAGAAACTGCGTCATTTAAATTAATTAAAAAATCGTTTTTATGGACGATTTAATTCTAATTAATGGTAACATATTCTAAAATTCTTAAAAAATACATTTTCTTTTATAAGTAAATAAATTGTAATAAAAATCCTCATAACTTTTTAAATTATTAATATTTATCCGTTTTTTTCTAAATATACATGATCAACTAGGCGTGAGAATTTATCGAAAAACCACCTTACCGGTAAAAACTCCAAATTCAATACCAGTTTATCGGTAATTATGAAAGTTTTTAGGGAGCCTATTCTGTTACCTTCAAGCACACCAAAATGTCGGGTTGTGAGGGAGACATAAATGATAACGTTACAAATAATAAAAGACCAAAAACCTCACAATAAAATGCTTTTACAAAAATATCGTCGCATTGTATCAAAGTTTAAAAATATTATTATAAATAGATTAAAAAGTGAAAAATAATATCCTGAATTTATGTCCTATGGAATCAAAAGTAAAATTATCCACACATTGATATCAAATGTAGAACCCTTCATTTTTTAAATATTTATGTTTATTTACATGCTATTTTAAAATTTTGTATTGTATTATAGTTTGGACTTACAAAAAATGTTTGATTTTATAAAACAAATATTATAATTTTGATAAAACCACACAAACCAAATTTTTTTTTCATAAATATGTCAAAATGATCAATTCTGGATAGATCTACTTTTGATTCTACATGGCTTAATTTCCGTAAGTCGATTTTTTTTTACCGGTAATTTGGTATTGGAATTTAACCAAATTTACCAAAAAATCGGCTTAAAAAAACCGGTAATGTAAGCCCTAATAATCAGATGAAGCTAGAACAATTTCAAAGATTCGATATTGTCACTTACGTAAAGCAGCTAGTAGAAAAGGGACAAATCCGTGGTAAGGGAGAGCATGCAAAATTACCCCATTTTTTTAATTGCAATATTAATGGGTTTAAGAACAAAATATTTGAAGATACACCGTAAAGTATTTTCATAACACTAAAACAGCTGGAGTAAAATACTCAAATCATTTTATTTGAAAATAAAGAGAGTTTATCTAAGCCATAAAAAGCTTTACCATTAGAATAATAAAACAGCAAAGCAACTCAGAATAATATAAACATTCTGCCACAAATACAATAACTATTGATGGGAGAAAAAAATGGTCGCAGAATCAAAGAATTTGAACACAGACTTATGAAATACACCAAAAACAACAAGTAATTTGCGGTTCTCTGAATTATACTCGCAAAAATACAAACGTATTGTTAACTCTCATTATGAATTTATTATATTTAAATTGCTTACCAAATGATCAAGAAAAATGCGAATCTTTGCAGAATTTCCAGATTAATATTTCATGGAGACATACCTGGAATGAAAAACATTTTTACAATTAATTATTTATCAGTGACATAAATTTTTATAGCGTAACATAGATCATGAAAAAATATTTAATAACTGAGCAATGTTTTATATTTTTTTTCCATTTTTGTGGAGTTACATATTGTGAAATTCCACATCAGAAAGAAGATTATATAAATCTACTTACTATTAAAATATGCATTGACAGATTATTATTGTCAGACAATTGCTCAACTCAACGTGGATGCATTTTCAGATTTTTTTCAAATTCAGCAGGTGTGGGAACTGAATCCGTATTCCTCGGATGCGGGGCACACACGCTATACTTCTAGATCACCAGGGATATATAATACAAGATAAGTGAATCAAAGGGTAAAATTACATAATATTGTCTATACTAATGTTACCCGATATAAAATAAATATTGATCGAACATCATTATCCCTTAAAAGGAGATGAAATTCATATCAACTTTTAAAATAACGTTAAAATATAATGACTTCATATAAAATAAATTCAGTTCAAATATAAAGCATATCAATTGTGGAAAAGAAAAAGGACATAACTTACATAGAACAAATTTTACAGGAGGCATAAAAAACCCTTAATTTGATTTCAAACCAAAGCCAAAACATTACACCTTAAAGTGCCTCAAGACTAAAGCTAGTATCCTTTTTACTTAATATGATATTAATTCAAAGAGTTATTTAAGAAAAAAACATTAACATTGATTAGGCGGAATCCCCTTTTCCTGATCGCAAATTTCACAAGCTATCCTTTTTTCAAATTTAAAAGCTAAATTTATAAACTAATTCAGCATTTTCAGCTTACATCCTTTTGATGGTGGGTGTATTATGTTGCATACATTCAGATTATGGAATAAAAGCTATTTTGAAAAAATGCGGCTAACGTCCTTTTCTCTTTTCACAGAAGATATAGATGTCAATAATTTGATTTAAATAGGTTGCATTTCACGAAGATTTATTCGCTTCATTGATCATATATTTTTTAAAAAATCCCCTCCGGGATTTCATCCAGTAACCGTCGCGCACTTCGAACTCTGCCACCGAGTTAATTTTAGTTTCATACTGGTGTTTACACAACATATACAATTATTTAATAGTTTCCGTTAAATAAATTTACACTAAAAACTATTTGTCTGCTTTTTTATCTCAAAATAAATCACAGTTGTTCGAGAAGAAATTGTTAAAATTAGTGATCACATACAGATGTCAATATGTAGGCAGATGACATATTTACGGCGTTTTTTTTTTGTCATATATTTTATAAATTTACGTTCCTGTAGTGAAAAAAAGAAATGAAATTTATCACAACTGTCATTTTGCGTATGACTTGTTTAGTTTAAACAATGATATATCTACGGTAGAGTGAAAACTTCAAAAGCACGTTGAATTTTCACTCTTACGTTCCATTATTTCATTTGGTTTTCGGGTCTAAAATACTTTATCAAAAAGGATCCTTGTCTAATTTCAGCGTAATTATGATTTTGCAAACATACAATTTAAAAATATTTTCGTTAAATCAATGCTTAACTATTTCATTTTACATATGGCATGGCTTTATATACATTTAAAATTTTTAAAAACTAAACAATAAACATTTTTATTCAAATAAACGAAGATACAATTTCGACAGATTATAATTATAATACCAGTGCTATGACTATCAAAGTCAGTTAGATTAAGTAACCTGGATGGATAAAACATTTTTTGAATCACTGGGATGTCACAAGTATTACATTTAATAGCTTTAATGTTCTATAAGGTTTTATAGTTGACTGGTCTACATAAATACTGAATTATATGTGCCACAAAATAAAGTGTATAAGACATACATTGAATATATTTTTATATTTTTTAAAATTAATTTTGTATATTTTTAGTTTTAATATATTTAATTTAACACTTGTTCGTATAATACTTCACACATACTCATACATGTATAAAACTCAATTTATTCCCATTCTTAAAAAAATACTTTTGCATATTTTTTTTTTTTTAAATAGAATTTTACGTTCCCCATAATTCTTCAGTTACTATAACAAAGTCATAAAGAAATTGTAAAAAATCGTTAATATGGTAATTAACTCATTTCAAATGTTACATATAAATAATGTTAATATTATTGAGTAATCATATCTCTAGAAATCAATATAAATATTTACTAACTTTATCAGTAAATACAATTAAAAAATATTAAATACTTACGAGGCTTAAAAAAGAGCATTCTATTGAAATATATAATATAATATCTTTAATTAATTACGGGAAAATTTTTAATGTGAAATTAAATATCGATTATTTAGAATAAATATCGTATTTACAGAAAAAAATCATTCGAGTAAAATTTGAAATTCTAATATCGAGAATTAATTAAATATTCACTTGCAGAGTTTCACTTTTGAAGAAAGATAATAATAATGTACTGAATTGCCTCTAATGCCTGTATGCGTAATAAAAGCTTTAGACTTTTCTTAGAGCTTACTTAAAAAAATTGTATGGGTACTACGCGAAGATATTGAAAGATCAAACTCAAATTACAAAGTTAATTTTAAGTTGAGAACTAACCTAATCTTTAGACGTTGTAAGTCAAAATAAGTTTTTTAAATGTGGAAATTGACATATTTCATTTCTAGGCTGGTTTAGATTTTTAAAAAGTGGGTTGTAAAAGTGCGATTGTACAACGATTAAATATAAAAGAGAACAGCAAATAAATATATCGTCATGCATTTATTTTGGTAACATAAATTTATACAGCACACCCTCTTCATATATGAGAGTTCAATTAATATTATAAAATCTACGTGAATGTGTACGGCTAACAAAAAAAGCCTCTGACGGCTGGCAACCACATGCATATTGTATAATTTATCACCGCATACTCCTACTTTTTACTGCTCGGCTCTGGTTATAGCGCTATCCTCTTATAAAATGTATAAAGCAACGCCATCTGTCTTGACACGCAAGGCTTTCGAGACATGGAGACGCTGCCGACGCCGTCGACGCTCACAATTACCAATAACGACGCTTTCTCTGTTCCCACTGGACAAGTAACACGAAACAGCTTTCATAGTGATAGTCTTACACAACGTCTGGTACTCAGACGATGTTAATAATATTAAGAACCGTATGTTTCATATGATAAATGATGAAATAATTAATTTAGTGACACAAGATTATTTGAAGAAGATTAGTTGTGAATGATATTAGATTTACCGAAGCTAAATGAGGGTATAATATCCATTAATTTTCGTTTATTATTTTTACAAAACATTCTAAGTAACATTTTTGTTATAAATTTAATATATATTTTTTTGAAATCGTACATTTTGTTGTCTAATCGATGTCAGTCATTTTATATTATCAACGGCATTAGCTGAATTCAATTTATTTATTTTTTTATCATCTTCAGAACATTAAAAAAATATTAAACATTCCCAGCATATTATAAAAACATTAAACAAGGAAGTATAAATTCTATTCAATAATTAAATGAGAAAATAAATAATAATAGTAATGAGAGAATTAAAGACAAAAAAAAAATAATGTGGATCTACTAAGAGAGTTGGGTAGATCCTACTGTAAATATATTATATGTAATATCTATTTAAATTTACTCTCACTGTGATGGAAAATATTGATAACCGATTTATTTTTGTCGCCATCGTTTTTAAAATTGGTATCATATATATATAAATTTATTATTCTCCACCATTACTGCACTTTTATACTGTCTATATCCAGAGCATAAACTAAAGATTTTACTATTTACTTTAACTAAAGACGTTATTGTTTAAATGATTTAGTGTACTTAAATAAATAATTGAACACTCAGTAAATGTATTATTATAGCCGTTGTATGCAATTATTGTATTAAAGTCCATAACAAAGCGGTATAAATCATTGAAGCTATTCTTTTGTTAGATGAGATAAATAATCTAGAGATGCGTATTTGTAACATCCATTTTTTATAAATTTTAGCATTTTAGTTTATAATATCACCGATTTGTAGATTTAAAAATGTTAAATTTTAGAATCTATTTTATTAGACATTAGTATCAAATAATTATTTATTCTTATACATTTTAACACAATTTATTATAAAAAGACATACAGGTGCATATATAATTAATTTAAGAATATCACATCGTATTGGATCTTGGTCTATTAAATATATAAACTTAATAAAAATTTCACACTCATCTTTTGACTGAGCTTTTATCAAAAGAGGGCAACCACTTTTATCTTTAATTTAACTTTTTATAATACATTATAAGAGCTTTGAAAAAATTTATTAATTGGATTTTTTTCTGATTTAAATGATGACTTCCAACAAGTGATAATGGGACTTGGAAATAAAATCGGTGCGATATCGGGATAATTTATATTTAAAAATGCCATTTATATGTTACCCAACAAATTAATTTTGTATTCCAGGCACTGAAAATGTAGTATATCGACTCCTATAAAAATTTTCAAACTTTTGAAACGAGAAATCATGTAAGAAGCTGAATCGGAAACAGACCCGACTTTTTCATTATATGAGACCTCCTATACTGTCTGGTAACATGTATGCAGTTTCAAAAAAAAAATACAAGATGCCAATACTATACATACCGCAAAAACAGCGTCCTATGTATCCGAGGCTTGTGAGATGCATTGGCAATTTTTACAGTATTATCATAGACAATATAAATTCCCAATTTTGGATTTTTTAGTATCTATATTACAACCATAGCATATACTTAGCACCTATCGTAAAACGCTAAAAATACGTGTCTGAACTGACAGAATCATACAAAATAATACATAATATCATATAGAATTATTTATCTAAAATAATTCACGTATTTTTATGTACGTGAAATGCCATGTTACGTCGTGTCGTGGCAACTGTGATGTAGGTGATACCTCGGAGACCTGTTGATACTTTATACTGATCGTAGCTGAATACATCTCTCAAAAAGAGAGACAGGGAGAGAGAGAACAAACTTTTAAGTCCATTTCCACTAGGAGTTATGTACGATATTATTTCGAGCAATTTCAGGGAGATAATTTAATGTTCAATACAAGGAAACATAATATATAACCTGCGAAGTTTTATTTATGACTATAATTTTTCATTACAAGTTAGTAACTTAATAAATAGTTCATATTTCACCTACCGAGGAGTTTTACCAAGCTTTAGTAATGGGTGAGCTTAATTACTAAGCCTAAATCTAAATTTAACTTTACCATATGATGATGAATTAATTGATATAATCAATACCAAATACCCTAATTTTTTTTTTATTTATATCAATCTGACTCATTTTATAAATAAATTCTTTAAGCGGTAATTTTTTTTGGGATAATAAATGATAATATCTTTTGAATTGGATAAGTTTATGTCTACGTTGTTGTATAAAATATCCATTATCTAAAGAACGCGAATTTTTACTATAAAAGATGAATAACAACTTTTTTCTATATACTTAGTTATCATCGAACAGCTCAAGTCGTTGAGTATACAATCTTGTACTTTTTTATGCAGCAACGAGATTTGAACCCCTAAATTTGCCAATTTTGTTACAAAATTGTTTGTATTTTTTCTGATTTATTAATTTATATTTTTATCTCTATTTTAAAATCTGCGGTAAATAAAATGTCTCGATAAAACTGTTATGACGCTCATGTTTAAGCCTTGGATTTAGTAAGTCTTAGTTTCAGTCAAATGTCGAATTCAATCTATTAAATATTAGTAGATAGTATTAATTCATTCATTTATAATAACATAATCCTTTTCCATATAATGTTATTAATATTTGATAAAATATAAAGTTTAAAATGTTTTATAAGAAAAAGAATTATGTATAAAAAAATCAAACCAAAAATTTAATAATCAAGTTATATTTTTCAGAAAAATGGAAATATTTAATCAGAAACTTTATTGAAAGTGTAATATTTTTTAAGCTAAATGTCTGTCCAGTGGACTTGATACTTAATTTTCAAGACGTCTTTGTGAAAAATGATGTGATTTTCAAGTCAGTATAAAAGTTAATAACCCCATTTATCAATGTCCATAATGATAAAATTGCATACAAGCAACGAATTTATCATGGTGTCTTAAATCTCTATTTTTTAATTAACTTCCCTGCATATCATGAACTTAATATAAAAAATTCACTATTTTCAATTGTTTTAACACTGTAAACTATCTCCTATAAATTTACGCATAGTTTATATCAGATGGCAGATTAAGTATTGTTAAAAGAGATCAAAGATATTCGTTACAATGGTGATAATAATTAAACGTTCATATTGATCATTATTCCATCACTGGCGTTTCTTCTATATCTACTTACACATTACACACTTATTTAGATGAAAAGTTAACAGTAGCATTATAAACATAATCTTACGACATATATAAATGTATAATATGGATACATAAAATGTGAAAATGCAGACAGTCTTCAAAACCTTTTGAGATCAAAAATAGCTAATATATATATTTTTAAATCATTGCTATCGTTTAATTGAAGCAAATTGGCAAAATAAACAGTTGAACCAGTCGGTCATTGTGAGAATAGAAACGATCAAGCACATGCCAAGTAAAGTGTTGGAAATCTGTTTATAAGACATTCCAAACATATTGAATTACATTCGTTGTTATAAATATCATGTATTTCTGTGTCTTGATCATATAGGTATTGGATATTAGTCATTTTGACTGGAATCAGAAACTACTTTAAAATGTATTTTTATTTTATAGCATAGTAAAAAAACTGTACAGTTATTCGCCTAAAGCTTGTTAAAATATTTTTTGTAAAGTTTCGTGATATATGTTTTTATGAGTAACAAAAAGTCAACTAAACTGAAAAATTGATATACTCGACAAAAAGAATTTTAGCATTAAGCTCCAGATATAATATATGATATCCTTTTAATAATATATATCATCGTTGAGCTGTGAAACTGCGTCTTATATTGTAATAACAAGACATGTTACATTGAAGGTTTCTATTTGCATTTATATTTTAATTTACATGCTTTAAGGAGTTATGCTATTTATATGGTAGGAGGAAGAAGATGCTATGTCTTCCCGGGAGGGTAGTTGGTACCGTGGGCGCCTAGCAATCTGGGGAATGTGGGTTCAATTCCCCATATGTTGGATTTTTAAAATGCAGGACTGGATGCTCATTGGGTTGAGCATTTGTCTGACAAACAATTCTCGTGAAAAATAATCTGTAAAAATGTCTTCATACTGTGCAGATCTATATACTCCTCTTTCGGAGTGGATATCTTCACACTGTGTAGATTCATATGCTCAATGTTAGGAGTGAAGATGATAAATTGGAGACCATGCGGTCTAATTTGAAAAAACAAAAGGTGCAAAAATATCATTTTGACAAAACATCGCATCTGAGAATGTATTTAAATTCATAGTTACATATTATATGATTAGTGTTAATATGTGTCAAGTGATGGAATGGATATAAGTTTTGATAATTAAATTTAATATTTATTCCATGATCTTATTATATTTATCATAGAATTGTAAGCAAATGCCATCAAAATCCTTTACAGTGTGTCAAGCCTTTATCGCGTTGCATCTGTTATTTACACTTCAGCATTGAACGACTAAAGCAATTTCAACATTTAATTGAACAATTCTCCGACAAAATTCGTCCATCATTAAAAAGTTTCGAGCGATGTCGGAGAATAAAATATTTTTAATCGAAAACTTCTTTTATGGGACAGGCAAAGCGCGCTGGTCAAGAAAAATAATAAATTGGCGGATGACTTTTCTGAAAGCTCTACGTATAAATTTATAAGTATGTGAGAATTTAATGGTAAAACTTTAAAGCGGCAATCAAATATTATCACGTCTAAAGTTTATAATGATTTAAGTTTATTAATCCATTGTGAACTAGAGTCATTAAAAATTTGTACCTATATTCCATAGAGTCAAAATTAAGGGACACTTCTGTAAGAAAATAACTTTACTTTAAATAGTAAAAATTAGTAGTGAAAATCTAAAAAGCACATTTACTACAACAGTATAATATTATACAAACGATTACGATTTCAATTTTTAAAATCGTGTAATTTATTTAATTCACTCTGTGAAAACGCCATTTTTAATATTATAAGTATAATATTTATTAGGCATTGAAGGTCTCGAGTTCAAATCTCTTAGTGACATAAAAAACAGGATATGAAAAATACGTCCTAAAGATTCTATGATTTCATCCGAGAATTTAAAAAAATAGGATAATAAAAACAATTTTTTACGATAAGTTTTTACGTTGTAATGATCTATATGACCAACATTAACTGATACTATTCTACTAAAATGAACAGTCAATTTTTTATTTTAAAGGTTTGCATTCTCTACATTTTGTAGCATGTAGTGGAAAATGTGTGCGTCTGTTGGACATAGAAATTCCTTCCAAACGGTGAAAGTAGCTATACGAAATCTTTACATGACATTTTGGTTGCCATTTCTAGACTAACTGTTTTACTTTCAACATTAGGACAGATGATCAAACAGAGACTTAAAATACTATAAATAGCCAAGTATTGAAATAAATTTGTAATAAAAAGATTAAAATAATTAATTAGAATAAAGAATAACCTTGTAAATAACGAGATAATTTATCCCAGGAAAAGCTGCTTAATATTGCTAGTATATATTTAAAATTGTCGTGGTATAATATATTATAATATAATGGATTTTTCATCATATTTTTTGTTTGAATTAATTCATATAGTTTTGATTTTGAATAATACAGGAGGTCACATGAGTGGTTAGTTAATCGATGGAGAATATCACGTTCATCCATTCACAAAAAAAACAGCCGATAAAAATAATTCCTGGGTTATAATGGCATCCATAAATAATGTCGCATTAAGAAAAACATATCCGATTTAATATTTCTTCAAATGTCTAAAAACTAGCAAGTAGCAAGTTATATTTTTTCTCGATAAATCAATATAAGATAGAGAAGAAGATGACAACTGATTGAAATTATGATACTTATATGAAAATAGTGACTTACTAAAAATTAGTTTATGCGTAAGCTATTTTTCAGTTACGCTTTGTAAGTATGTATTTTTTTATATTAATAATATAAGAAATGGCCATGTCCTACATATGTGTACTACTCAAATAAAATAAAATATAACAATCAATGTATGATGTCTGCTATTGGTACACATGTCCTAAAATAGCTGTTCAATAAACGGCTGCTTCATAAATTACCATCTATCGCGATGACACATAAATTCAATTTTTCAAAATCAAGAATGGTGATAAATGTTATTTAAGTTATGAATTATTACCCCTGACAGGCGTGTATGGTAAAAATTCCGGACGGAGAGCGATAAACTTATAAATTAATTATTTATTATATTATAATTAATACATCACTCTCTTATATGTAACTTTTTATTCCATGTCTTTAAAAACACATTTAAATGAGAGCTGTAGTTGCGTAGTATTATTTGTGGAAATATCGCTATCAATTCAAACACCGCTATGTAATACAACTACAAATAGTATATTTAAATGTATTTGAATTAAATTCTGAATTATTTAAAACTGGTAAACTTCCATATGTGAGATCACTGTT
>JAGVSQ010001807.1:0-22849 GCA_022683975.1 Rhyacophila evoluta | reverse complement strand
AAATATATATATTTATATATAAATTATACATATTTATACATAAAAAATAAAACGCGAAATTCTAAAACTGACATGTCGAGAGGAAAAACTTTTAAAAGAGCATAAAGTTTAACAAAACTGTAAATATTATCATATTTAAAAGATTTAACACTTGTAGAAGACACAATAGCCATACAAAACATGATTTATTGTATTGTACAACAAAATATCGTGGTTTAGGCACCTCAATTCATAATAAATATCTTTTACACTACAAAAATACCGTATCACAAAATAACACATTTTTTCATGTAATATAATATAGATTGAAAATTATATTTATATTTAAATAGCCAAATATAAAAAAAATATTATTTTTATTGACTTTTAATTTAATAGTTAACTTATGTCTCGCCATAATCTGACTATAAAACATAATCTAATTTAGCTTAATCTATTATTACTATTATTAACTAATATCTATTATTATTACAAAGAGAAAAAATTCTTTCTTAACGTTTATTTTATCATAAAACTCGTAATTAACATAAACAAATGGTATCGGATATAAAAATCGAAAAAAAAATATGTAACCTATGTACATACGACAAATTTTACAGGATGCACAAAAACCACTATTTACAGATTTTGAGCCAAAGTGAAAATATTAAATAGGCATAACTATTAACTGCCCAAAGATTAAGAAAATATGTTTGATTAATCTGATCTGATATTAATTTAATAAGTTATCTGAGAAAAACTAATAATATTTAAATGCTAAAAATTCTATTCTGTCTAATAAATCTAAAAATAATAATTATATTTGTTTAAATATATGAATTATTCTTGTGAATAAATAAACATCTTTATAAAAACGTATCGTTTATTTGACCACTGCGTAAGTACAATATATTATCTAAGACTAACGATTTGACATAAAATTAGCAAGAAAGTAATTTCGGTTTTGTAGATGGAAATAAAACTTTTTGTTTCAAGAAATAAATAAAAATAACAAATATTTTTCTAGCATCATCGCCATGGGTGATAGTTTTGCCGTTTAAAATATTTTGCAAACAACGAAATAAAAGATAATTTAAAAATCAGGGCTACATAGGATATGTGATAACACTTTCCGACAAGCTCCAATAATTTTCTACAAGTTAACAAAAGTATGTGACATACCAATATATTTTTCAATAAACCTATTTTATTTAACTTATTGAACGTAATTTACTGTAACTGATATCTGGCAAGCGAGAATACTTTTTAAAAAGACAGAAACAATTCCACCAGCTTAATTAAGTTATGGGTGACTGGCGTTATCGAGAGGTATTAAAATAAAAGAAGCAGCAACTCGGATATTACTATAGATGTTGTAAGAAACCAATATAAAGTGCAATTTTGTTTAAATAGTATGGATTTTTTTCACCATCTGGAACTTCTCGTTTATTTTTTATGCCATATCCGCTCCAAAGTGGAATATACATATTGTGCAAATGTCCGATTCAAAAGTGTAGTATATGGATCTCCGAATATTATATGAATACATGTCATGACGGATTATTTTTCGTGAAAATTTTTTATCGAACAATTTCTCAACCATTAAGAGCTATATTTTTAAATCTAAGTCTAGTCGACATGGAAATTGAACTCGCGCTCCTTAGATGTGAGACACGCACGCTAACCTTGACGCTACCGGTGAGAAAATTTATCAATTTATGGTGTACAAAATACAATAAAATCAACTCAAATATAATAAGCTGTGGTATTTTTCAAATAATACCAGATTTATTTGTGTTTTAAGATTAGTTTTCAATATAAATTTATAATAACATCAAATTTATAATACTCATCTTTATTGGAAATGTAATAAAATGTCTACAGTGAAAGGGGATGTATTAATTCAAACAACCCCGATGGATATCCCTTTGATCTTTTTAGAAAAACCACTAGCCCGATAAATAATTGTGTATTTACAACGACGTCATATTCTGTTTGGTATTCGTTCGTATTTATTTTGTATGTAAAATTGGCTGAATCAAGTTGGCTTTTGTTTATATGAAGTTTACATTTTGTTTTTGTTTTTTCTTTTTTTAAATGAGAAATTGTGCGTCTATAAAAAAACATTAGTATTAAAAAATATCTTACTAAATTCGCTGTTCACAGTTTTTTTATGCGACTATTAATTTTAAATGCGATATTGATAAATGTGAAAGTGAAATTCTACGTTTTAACTTATTTTATTGACTTTTAACTAGCTTAGCTATAGCCTTATAGGTAGCTTTTCAGTAACTTAGTGAGTATCGTACGCGCCAAGCAATCCGAGGAATACGGATTCGATTTCGATCAGTCGGATAAAAAAAAACTTAAAATGCAGGATTGGATGCCCATCGGGTTGATCAATTGTTTGACAAACTGTTATGGTGAAAAATAATCTGACGGAACGTGTTTGCATTGCAGAGATCCTTATACCCTACTTTTGAAGTGGATGTCTTCGCACTATGTAGATCCATGTGCCTTACTTGGGAAAAAAACATGGTATTTAGATATATATAATAACTCGAATAATAATAAAAAAACGCTAACAAGCAAATTCTTATTGAAGAATGCAAATATTTTCACAACGTCACAGGAATTAATACATAGTTTCAACAAAATGTACTACAGATTTGATTGGTTTTATAGCATCTAATTATTTTGAGAAAAATATAAAATTTTATTATTATTTACTGTTTAGTTTCTATTTAGTAAATAATAACATAATTCACAAACTTTAAAACCATTTTTCATAAAACATTTAAGTGAATGATTTTAGGTTAAATGATCGACACATCAATGAAATTTATCAAATTTTGTTTAACTCAATAAAAATTTCAAAGACCATCATTAAAATAATTAGTGTTTTCTATTTTTTTCAGCTTTAAAAATAATTCTTCTCATTTTCATAATACATTTTTTAATTCATATAACCAATCCAAAATTGATAATTCGCATTAAAATTTAAAAAATAAGAAAGCTTTATTCAAATATTTTTGTGTGTTTTCATTAATTTTCATTTACATCTTGTATTATACTCCTTATTATTAAATGTTATCCATTAGTGAGCTATTGATGACTGTGGATTAACTGCGTAATTCAGTATGTATAATATTAAGATAAAATATACAAAAGAGATAACGAGTGATAATTCAATAGAACCTATAAAATATTGCGAGTTATACAATAATAAAAAAGCTTTTTCAAATGTGAGATATTGTCATCGTATAATCATGTCACAAAATAGAGAATAATTTGATAAAAAAAAATATACTCACTTCTAATAAAATATTTAAACTCCTGGGGGTGGTGATCTTGCGGTTGAAAAATGCCCAGCTGGTGACTCTTCAGATATAAGATGGAGCCGTACAGATTCTCCATGAGGACTATAGCTGGCTCCAAGAACTACTTGCTCCACTTCAACTCGGCTCTCCTTCCGCTCGTCACCATTCTTGATGGAAGGAACTCTATGCATAGAAGAAGGCAGCAAACTCTCTTGAATAGTTTCGTTGTTTCCATTACAGGTTTTTTCAGATCGATAACCTCCTAGCCGCCCCGCTTGAGCGCCATTCCTGCCGCCCCTGGACGGATCAAAACAAGGCAAAACCTGTTTGAACTCTTTGCGAAAATTCTCGTTCAACCAAGCGTACAGAAAGGGGTTGTAACAGGTAGATGACATTGCCAAGGAATGAGATAGAAAAAAGAAGAGGTAGTAATATTTCATAGTTTGAATTGGTATGTAAAAATCTGATGCGATGTTTATTAGGTTCAAAGGTAACCAAGATACTCCGAATATCGTTACCATGGATATCAACATTCTATTTGTCCTGCGTTTTCTATCTCTATCTGCTTCTTCTTTTCTGGTGTTCTTGCTTCCGGGCTTTGCTTTAGCGCGGTCATTTAATTTAAAGCTAACTCTTGTGTAGCAGAATGCAATGATTAAAAATGGTAACAAAAATTGCATAGTGGCTGTCAGTCCGCCAAATATTTTTCGGGATTTTTCAGATGGCCAGGCTTCTTCGCAAAAAACTGTAGTATCATCTTGAAGCTCCATGTAAAGTCCGTAAGGAAATGTTACCAAAAGAGAAAAGGTCCAAATAAACAATACAATCCATATGCATGTAGTTAGCTTCATTCTTGGGTGAAATGGATAAATTATCACAAAAAATCGATCGATCGCTATTGATGTCAGTGTAAGTGTAGAAATATAAACACTTGTTCCTTGGGCGTATGGCATTACATGACAAAGAAGCCTTCCAAAGATCCATCTTCCTAGAAACGTATAAAGGGGCGTAAGAGGCACTGCAAAAATACACAAAAGTATATCTGATAGAGCGAGATTCGTTATAAACATATTTGTAACTGTCTGCATAGCACGATTCCTGAACACAACGTAACACACTAAAACGTTTCCGAAGACACCCAAAACAAATATTATAGTGTAAATTACACAAAATATGGCTTGAACGAATTTAGCTTCAATGATATCGAACTTCGTAGCATTTACTGCGTTATTCTCCAAATACGAGGTCACTGGCGTAGAGGATTCTACGGCGTAGGCCGTAGAAGCTGCCCCCGTCCATATGAGTGAACCGTTCATTTCGCTACGCTTCACGTTACACTGGGCATTATCGTAGACATGTGGTTTTAAATACTGCGTGTACTAAATACGCCCTCACTTATATACTTTTACATTACGGTAATATTTTAATATATTTACAACGCAAACTTATTTTACTTCACCACATTAGGCCTCTTTTTTACTTTTAAAAACATTAAACAAATTACTTATTTTTTCTTTAAATTTCTGAAATTAAAATAAAATTCGTTATTTTTAAATCAACTCCAATGATTTTGATGATTTTTTAACGCTACTATAAAACCATAGTTAAGAATTCGATCAATGTGATTCAATTATTAATCAAAATAAAATAGTTGTCTTTATCAAATAAATAAAACCTTTTATCTACTTTTTAACACTGAACTTTTACTGAAATTACTGTGGTTTTAATGGTTTTCAATTTAAAATTGTTAAAAATAAAAATAAATCACTTAAATGTTGGAACAATTACAGCTTTCACTAAACTTTTTGACGCTTATCTTTCGTCCGCAATTTGTCATTTTTATGATAATGTTAAATAATAAATTTAATTACAAAGTTTTTAAATTTCTTTTTTTGAGTCCTTCATGTTGTCTTTCTGTTGGAAATGGAATGACTCAGTTCACGCGGACAGCAAGTCAAGTTAGCGGCATCATTTTGTCTTGCTCCTAATTGAAATCTCAAAGTTCTGAGGACTGCGGGCGCTGTAGAACCTGAAACAAAGCAGAAACCACGTTATTATCAATTCACGACAACTTAAAACGTTTAAGCCTCGACTTTTTCTTTGCAATTTTGGCAGATGAAAATTGTAATGAAGTAAGGTGACATCGTTATACAAAGCCAACATTTCTTCTTTCCGCAATAAATACAGAATAAATAATTAATACTGTCCTTCTTTTTCCTTTCATTTATATATTATTAAATTTTCTGGATTCATCTTAAATAAGATTAGACTTCAATTCATATTTTTTTTTATTTCGCTCTACTCATATTTATCATTTATGTATATATAATCATCGAATTATAAGTCTATTTTGAAGATAATTTAGGTACATCACTTATGTAATAGATAAAATTAAGTGTTAATTAAAATGGTTACATGTTAACGCTTCTTACAACAATAATATATATTATAATTAATTTATTTCTTTTGAAATATGATGAACTATTTCCAGATATGTAAATCGTGTTGTAACTAAACGCAAATATAAGTAATTTCGTGTCCATTGTATCTTAACCGGTCAGATTATTAATCAAGATACTTTTTGTAATATAGCAACAAATAAAAACTAGCTGTATGATCTTGAAAAAATCTTATATACTGCAATTTTGAAGCTACATAATACTTCAAATATTTATATGATGAGACCAGATGCATAGCTTTTATTTCTCATAAAAATTTAATGGTACATATTAATAAACGTAGCATAATACTTATTTGACATTCTCATCACTGCATGACATCTTTAAATGCACATAAAATATTTTTAAAATTTAAGATGTATGAAATTAATATTCCATCTTGCTTTTTATTTTTTAGATATAATTTTATCATTACTATTGTCATAAAGCATGGTTTTTACAAAGTATTCTACGATACACACCGATTATTTATTATTTTATTTGTAAAATTTATTTTTTATTAATGATATAATACTCATGTATTATTAATATATCTCCCTGGTAGCAGAAAGGTACATGAAATAAGTATTGTGGGCTTAACTTCCATATCTGATGATTTTTTAAAAGACCAAAAATTCACGATTGGGCGCTCATCGTATTAATCGCCTGATAGCCAAGTGTAGTGAAAATTTATTCGTCATAACATGTCTTTATATTCCGGAGATCTATATACTCTACTTTTCTATTCCAAATTCGTGGCTTAGATTTATTTGCTTCACTTTCAGGGTAGACAGAGTGTAAAAAATGACATATTCATTTAAAGATGTTATCTAAATTATTCGCACCCACGTCTTTGTGAAACTTTTTAAAAAGTCTATAGGCCGACGACCGTTAAACAAGTAATTCAAAATGTTTATGAAGTGTTTTAATACTCTCTGAAAACATTTTTCATAAAAGCAAATAAAAAAGTGTATAGAATATTATAATTCTTTTATAAGAGTTTATTATTAGGCGTGTAAAATCAGCCTTAATTTGGATTTTATATCAAGTTTAAACGTCTTATTTTTAAATATTTTTTAAAAAGTGATAAATTTCAGTTTGTTGTTGTATTTTCTTAATTAACAAAGCTACGTGACCATATTTGAACGGAATAAGCAAATATTTTTTGTCATAAAATGTATTTCGTGACAACACAAAATAATAAAAACTATAGAAGTGTGCTTGATGAACGAAGAACCTATGACAGAATTTATTTTTTGTAGCTTTACAATGATAAAAAAATATTATTAAGTCATTATTGAAATTAACTAGATACGTCACTTAGATAACAAAGTCAGAATAAGTTTGAGTTATTTAATGATATTAAATAAGAACTAGAATCCTGTCATTTTTTAAATGAAAACAGTTTTAACTGTTTTTTGTACATGATGATCACTGAAATATATGGATTTTCGCATGGTCAAGCCTTATGTTGATAAATTTTCTCATGTTGAAATTAAAACTGCTAATTTGTAGCATGTATTTTCAGTATATGTATCTTAAGATTTTTTCAAAGTTAATGATGTGCCTGTATATACTAACAAAAACAATGTGTGACCTGACTTTTATCGACAATATGTTGGTTATTATAAATATTACTATTTTTTAACATAATCACTCAAAAATTAAAGTATATTTTCACACAATGTATCTTGGTTGAGAATTGGTTGTCAGTTATTTCATATCCATCAAATTCTGCAGTTTATTTTTAAATTTTTATATAGTTTGAAGACTTGCTCCTATAAACTACATTCTATCAAATCGAAACGTTCGCCCTCGGACACGGAACAATATTAAAATGGCGAATCAAAACAATCATAGTATAAAGTTCTTTATAATATCAAGGAAAAATCAAAACTAGCAATAATAATTTATTTTATAGGTTTGCAACCTGCAGAAGTCGATATTATTAATTTTTATTTTAACCATATTAGTGAAAATATTTATCTTAAAATATTATGTAAAGTGTAACATTTTTTTAAAGTTATTATGTATTATTTATAAGACTTTAAAAATACTATTCAATTGTCACGCAATTTTATTACATACACATATTTTTCTTAAACTTCTAAATCTTCATAATCTACCAAAAATATCAAAAACAAAGAAGCAAATGGTCTGGTAATTCACAAATATACCAATTAAAACTCATAATGGAGCAGTTTTTGTTATATGATTTTTGTACACAACGATGTTTTTACTACATTAATTTCTAAAAATACATTCTGAGTGATGAAACCACATATACTCTGAGGCATAAGAATAGTGAGTAGGCAAAAAATATATGATAATAATATTTAAGAGCTCAGTTTGATATATATTTTTATGGTTTCTTAAAACCAGCTTCAAATGTTCATTTCTAGTAATTACGTATAGAGTTGTTATGCATCATTACTTATGTTACGTTTATTGAATCTGTTCTATTCAATAATATATTTTAAAAGACGTAAATAATTTAAAAGAAAACTTTGAATTTTATTGATTTTATGAAGTTCATATATGTTAACAGTGAAAATTTCTTTTTCTCAAAACGTTTTTCACCAGAACAAGTTGACGTAAAATTATTCAATCTTATTAGGCTTAAATAGAGTAACAGTAGTTAATTTTTTTAGTTATACAATTAATAAAAATATTTTTCTTCCAACGAAATCTTTCTTTCATAAGTATCAAAAAATAATTTCATTTGAATATAAACATATTAATGATTCCTGCAATTTTAATTAAAATATATTACTTAATTCGTACAATGCACAAGATATTATACAATTAAGGCTCTGCTATTTCTGTAGTGTTCAATGATATTCTATTCACTTAATACATTAATAATTCTTTTGTCGCTATAAATAGTAATTTACTTTCATTGTATTTGCGTTAATATCGGAAATTATTTTCTGCAAATTAATGATAATATAATACTAAAAATAAATTTTAATGTCATCAAAAACCTTTTGTCTGCATCGCAGTCATTGTTTCGTTGATTAATATTAGTAAGCGAAACAAAAGATAACATTTTAGCTTACGATATCCTCTTACGACAGCGGTTCCCAATTATTACACATCTAACTTTTCGTTTCCATGTATAATACAAAAATATATAATTTATATTAGAAAAAAAATACATAGAATATCTAAATGAAGTGCAAAGTTACCAGCTCTACTTTTAGCTGAAAATTATTTAATATGCGATCTTTTTGCATGTTCTGTATTAATTTGACAATTCAAAAACATGTAAATACTATATGTCGAAAAACATGAAAACTTCATAGGGATCTGAGACTTACATTGCATAATATACAACTTTGCCATTTGGTATTCAGATTTGTCAAAAGTGGGTCGTCTGTAAACAAATAACCAACAAATAAATGGTTTAAAAGGTGTTCTTTCGCTATCGAAATAAATACCAAAATAATCAGTTTTGACACTTTCCTGTAAAGTTGTCAAAAACGAAGATAGAAACTTTTGATATGAAATAAATTCAGTATTAACTGATTGTGTTTCAAATATCAAAAACCAATTTTTTAAATATCCAAGTAAAAAACGAAAACCTGTTTATTTATAATTTTATATCCACTCAACCATAGAAGTAGCCTTAATTTTTTGTTATTCTAAATAAATCAATGGTTGTCTTATTATTAATTAAACCACTATAAAGTCTTTATCAAACTGACAGAATATCTCGAAAGTTTTACAATATGATTATAGACTTGTTTCTTCCCACGTCTTATTAAGTTCACATCTGACGTTTAATCGATTATCTCACTTAAGTCACAGATATAATAAAAATCATAATTTTAATAACTTTAGTTAATAAATTTGATGTTTAATAATAAATAAAGTGTTCGGTAAGATACATTTCACACGTTATTTTATATAATAAATTATTTCGTTTGCTATTAACTCTATGAAGGAAATAAATATCTTGAAATTATAATTTTTAATATTTGCAACATTGAACATAAAATAAAATAAATAAATATGGCAAGTATCATAGAATCTGAGAAAATGGTTAAAAAATGTTAAAAAATAAATATCATCAAAGAATTATAAAAGAATACTATAAAATATTATTTTATTATTTGTTTTTTTTCCAGCCCTTTTTCCATCTTCGCTCCGAAAGTATAACACGTATATTTTTACAATATAAACATTTATCTTGGCAGATTTTTTTACACTAGTTGGCCGTCAGCAAATTTTTTAATTAATTAAAAAAGAAATCTTGAATATTTGAGTTAGAAAAAAATCTCAACAATCATTATATTCAAACCCTCAATCTCTAGCGTTCTCATCTCTTGGTCATCAGAAAGACACAAATATCTTTAATAGAGAGACCAATTAATGTGTCATTTAATAATTTATTCTATTATAATGAACGTTTATTGCATTGAATCGACTATAATAGAACATTTGTCATCCATGTAAAATATCTTATATTATCTTTTTTAATGCTTAGAATGCTGTTTTACCAAAAGCATTTTATTTTATCTTCGTAATTTGGGTATTTGAAGAAACAAATAATTTTTAGTTAGATACTTTTAGGTTAGTTTAGTCAGTAAAACTCATTGAGTAATTTAATAAATTAAAGCTAAAGTATTGTAAAATGTCAAAACTTTGAAAAGTTCATCCGAACTATGTTTATAATTTACATATGGCCCTGTTACATGGTGTTCTATAATATATTCTCGACATTTAGATTTTATTGAAAATTATATGATTCTAAATCTCTTTTTAGCCTTTTATTTTTTAAGCCTAGAAAAAAATTAAGGAGCAAATAGTATATACTAAGTATTTTTAATACTTTTGTGAATTTCTTTGTGTATGCTACTACAGTTTATGAATCGCTTCTTGTAAGGAGCTGTCAACTTTGTCATTTGATTAATAATTTGTAAGGTGAGAAGCTGGATTTCAAAACGGAACGTAGATAAATACGTTCCCAAAGGATTAGAGGTGGAAAATGGCGGATGATATATTCTCGTGCCCCGTATTTTACATAATATAATATTTACGTTTAATATTCTTACATAATAGCAGTACAAAATTTTCAGTTAAAATTAGTTTATTGTACTTACATAGCCCCCAGTAAATCTCACATTTCTCTTTTAGAATTGTTTGCTTAGTATTTAAATATCTGTAAATATTTATTAATTATTTGCTGCCAATTGTTTTCTTTACGTTTTCTCATTTATTTATATATATTTTAATATTAAATTTGATCTCTTTGAAAAGTTAAATTAAATTAATTAATTTATAATAACGTTATATCAACATATAATATATAAAATATAACTTTTCAGATAAAATTTTCTGTCTGTCTCCATCAAATAGTTCTCAAAACTTCGGACGAAGTATTTTAAATTTCCCTCACAATAATTCAATTAATTTACAAAAGTATCGATTTCAATTTGTGATAGTTCTATTTCCTGTCAAATTATTTTTAAAAATTTGTTATTTTTCAATATATTTTAATATTTAATTTTTCCTGATGTCAATATTACAAATTTTAATTATGAATTAAATGTCCGATATTTGATTCTTTGATTCTAGCTTCTTATATTTTCATGCGGTCTTTGTGACTAGTCAAATTCTGCTATAGCAAATACCGATTATAGAAATTCCAGTATAACAAACATATCACGGTGGACCGAAAAAAGAAAGGGATGCCTCCATTTTATAATTCTTTATAAAAAAACAAAACGGGTGATCCCATAGGATGTATTTTAATATGTAAAATAAAACACAAACACTTGTCACTCATTATTTATCACAGAGAAACAAGAGTGAATAAAAACTGTATTTTTTCGTCTCGCTAACAAATATGGAAAAATAAATCAGACATTTAAAAAATGAATACGTAAACTTTGATCTTTGCTTCAGAAATTCAATTGTTTACGTTGCGTGGATATTTTGAAGCTGTCGAAGATATCAAAAAATAACCAATGAAACGAAGATAAACACTTTTGTTTAACATTTACATATTTTTTCGTATTATTTATGTGTCTTGTTCTCAAAATAAGCTTTGTTGTTATACTTTTATGATTATTTTCTTTTAAACTCTTTTCTGCGAGCATTCAACAGGTAAAACTCATAAAATGAATGAATTTATAAATATTTGAATAATTCTATGAATTATTATACTCAACATTCCATCACTTTTCAAGTAAATAATAAAAAAATATATTAGAGTATACGCAGCGTATTTGATTAAAAACACAATTTACATTTTGATTGAAATATTATTAGGTGAATGTTTTCAATGATAATTGGTTTAAAATTATCGGAAATAAATGAAATACTACTGTGTTTCGTTTTTATAGTTCAATCATAATACATTTATCTAATTTGCGATGTAAATAATTATTATGATGTAAGTATTTATTTAACAATGATATATCGTTGATTAAAACAATAGTGCAACATAATAACATTGATTATTTAACATATTTTACATAATGACATAATAACATGAATAAGAAAGAAAGTATATATTGAAATAGTGCAATGTTTTTTTTATTCAGTAAATAAATAAACACTGGAATTTTTGCTATTTCATTGGAATTATAAATACTATTACAACATCCTAATGGGATTTTATAATAAATTTAATCTTTTGCTTGATCTTTAAAAATTTTATGAATGTATGCAGAGTATAGATGCAAAGTAGGACGAATATATTACAGATGTAACCGTAGTACTAAATAAAATTCATTTTTTCGCGAATTTAGTTTTGAATTTTTTTATTTAAGGTTGATTAAATTAAATTTCAATATTACTACACATTCATCACTCATTTAGGTAATCTGGCGCAGTAATTTCCATTTCTGTAAATATTTTATTACAATTATAATATCGTTTTACGAATAAGCGAATCTTATATGTGAGTAGGTAGAGATTTAAAATCCGACAGATGGGGAATCAAACCAGCATTCACCTGATTGCTAGACTCCCACGCTACCAACTACTACCAAGGAGACTTAATTGATTAATTTAATTGCAACATAAAAATATAGAATTCTATTGAGTTATTTGCACTTTCTGTAAAATTTGTGTAATTTGGTATACGAGGTATTGCTCTTTATTGATGATATGGTGAAATTACGTCACAACTAATCCGAAAGTCGCAAGAAACCTCTCGCCTACGAGGATTTTTTTATTATGTTTTATATATTATATATACTAATTGCAAAGTCTTCATACTTTATGTAACTACATAAAAAAATTTATGGTTTCAATGATTTTATTACAAAATCGAAACGATATTCAATATCAATAGAAATAATTAATTAAATCTAGGAATTGATTTGTGTTAAGTCTAGGACCAGCATGTGCGTGTGTATTGGAAGACCCTGATATGTATTTTGGGCAGCTTTGATCATTTATTTAATTATAGCACTACATCTCATAGTTTTTTTTGCACTTATTTTATATTGTTTGACTTCTACTACATAATAAAATGATTGTGATGCCTAATTTTTATAATAAATTTGGCAGGTTATATTTTTTTAAATTTGAAACATACATTTAACTGTTGGTTTTTGTGGTCCAACACCATCGCTTTAGGCACAGTAAGGCAAGAGTTATACTCTCTGATTAATATTTAACATGTCGCAAAAAGGCGGATTTAAAAAAATAAGGTTGAATTATTACGGCGAGTAAAACTAATTTCATGTATGGAATTTTACGTCCTACATTACCTACATCAAGAAATGTACTTTTTAATCCATTTCGGACTACAAAAGAATATTTTAGGGTCTGCACAATTTGTTATTTATGTAATATTTGAATTTTGTAATCATATCCGCTCCAAGACATGTTGAATATTTGGATCATCGTATTATTTATAACTTATCTTAAAAGATTGCTTTCCAAGATAATTTGTCAGTGGTTGTGAACCGATTTCGAAAAGTTGTCCTTATTTTTTATTTTAACACGCCTTAAGATATATCATATTTATTATTTATTCAGTCAGGGAAATTTGACCCACGCCCTATACAAGCGTACTCTGCATATCAATATATAATAAAATATGAATTACGCGCTTCTTTTTTATAACCATTTAAAAGTATTTATTTTTTAAGAAGTAATATTTATATTATTATCCTATGCTATAAAAAAACGCATTTTTTTACCAAACAATGTATGCTCCAAAAGTGGATTATATGCAACTCAATACTGTGAATGTAAATTTCCGCATTTGAAAGATTTATTTTGAAAGATATTTTTATAAGAATTGGTGGTCAAATAATAGCTTATGCTATTAAAGGTTGCATCCTGTATCTTCCAATTTTTAAAGTCTTACGGCCATAGGTTCTAAATTTTTTTGGTTTTGAAACAGGTATTCTAGCAGTTCAACCATCGGGGGAAATACTAAATTACTTTTTCTCAGTACAGTTCGACACTGTAGATATATATTAGACAGGATTTATTATGCTATTCAAAACATGTTTAAACAATATAAATCATATATAATTAGATTATATACAGTACTGCTTCATATAAAAAGATTTGATTAAATTTAGAAATATTTTTTAGTGGTTAAAATTTATTAATAAATTTTAATTGATTGGAGTGCTGTAAAAGTTTTTATGCTAAAAGTGTATACACAATTTTTTTACGCGAATTCATAATGGATGATCTCTATAAACAGACTCGTTTTTACGATAAATGTAGAAGTAAACATATCTTTAAATATAAAATCTTACTTTGAAGAGGTTTTAAGAAGTGATTTAATAGTCGATGAAAAGTTTTATCTTTATCACGCTTTTTTCATCATTACTAACTTACAGCGACGAACTTGGAAGAATATATATACTTAGACAAATGTTTCATGTAGTTGATATTTATCAATTGGATCTTGTCTGTTTTTTATTTTTATCATCCTTTAGAAAACTTAAGAAATATACAACAATATTTATATTAATTTTGTTTTTAATCAATATATTTTTTTCTATAAATTTAAAACCGGTTGATAAAACTCTTTTAATTTTTTTAAAGAAGCAATTGACCTCCAAAATATTTGCGTCCATTTAGTAAATCCTATATATTGAAGTAAAGAGTGTGAAGAAAAAAAGGTCTATTTATACCTGTAACGATAGTAATTTTTCTGTGTTTAATTCAATCGATAGTTCTGAAAAATGAATTCACCTTTACAAATTAAGTATTAAAAAGCTTTTATAACGGCGTGATAGTTTAAACAGCTTTTGACGAAAATAAACATGTCATCAGTTAAATAACACCATTGTAAGTTATTTAATAATCAATTTTAAATGTGACAGAACAGTTTTTTGGAAAAATTCATTCTCAATTCTTATAAGTTTTGGAGGAGTATTACTTTAAATGAGTGAAAATATCGGTAGGTTTATTTGCAAAAAAGAACTGTATAACTAAATGTTAATGAGTGTATTTAGAGATTGAAATCTCTTAAATTGAAATAGTATGTTTTTAAAGTAATATATGTATATTCTATAAATATGGTTTGTACTATCTATGAAATCTAGTGCTACATATAGTAAACATTTCATACATAATTTAACCGCAAACAAAATAGTAACTTATTCGTTACAGCACTTACAAGTACTCTACTACGCGTCCGCATGAGCTTTAATGGCAGTACTCTTAAAGTTCATTCTCTTGGGAGGAGCTTACGGCGAAGTTTACAAGTCCTTTCGAGTTATTTGGCCGTCGAGTATCCGGGGGGGTGTCATTAAATATCACCAAGAGGGTACAATACGAACAATTTCCGCGTTGGGGGTTGTATTATGACTGATGTAACCTGTTGTTAGTATGTTTTCAGGAAAACGACATAAATTCACTGAAGACACAACTTTTTTTAAGATTATTTTACGACATTATACTTTGGAGCATATTTTTTTACGAAAATGTGTAGTTTATTTACATTCGTAAATTATCATCAAACATTTTTGCTCATAATAGATTAATACTTAGACTTATCAGCGCTATTAGTAACATTATGGAGTATGCAGCTTTCTTTTTATTTAATTTATATAGTAAGATCAGTTAAGGTAGTTAAGTTTTTTTCATCTTTTATCTTCTATATTCATTTCATAAATATGTATCTTAAATAAACCTTATTGCTATCTGATGTTCTCTCATTTTACTGAGCCATATCAAAATTACGTAATTCTGACGGATACATTTCCATGTTGTACTTGGTAGCTTTTTAGACACCAAGTTTCAGTTGACTATGACAGATAAGTCGGACCAAGCTTCCTTTGAGAACGTGGCCAAGCTGCGTCTACTATCATAGTTTTATTCATGTAGTAATGACTGACTTAAGAAGTATACCTCTGTATTTTCAGTATTGTTTTCAAACACTGTTTTGTTTTCAAAGACTAATTTACGATTATTTGCAGCTTTAGTTTAGATCCCATGTTTCACAACCGTGCATGTGCAAGCTAAGTTTATTCAATGCATACATCTGAATATACTGTGTTTGAGTTTCTCCGCGAATAATTTCAAGTACCAAACGTTTCGTGTAGCGAATTCATCAGAAACTTGAGAAGAAAAACATTATATTAAAAAGACAAATAATCCTAATAGCATATTTCATCACACAAGTTTTGTATCAGAAATCACACTGTGATATCAGAAGATTTATAATATAATCGCTTTCATATCGATGTTATATCCAAATAAAGAAGCTTATTAATAAATCTTTAATGGTCATTATTTATTATCAATCTATTATATATATTATATATACTATTATAAAAACGGTGCAGAAAATTGTAACAATAACAAATTTTTCATAAAAATATACGGCATTATATGAACAATAAACATAGAGGTAAATCTAAGAGTAACAAATTATTTTCCATTTTATTTTTATTTCTTGATATTTCCACTAACAGATGTTTATAATTCTCTTTTATCGTTTTATTGAAACATATTTATGGATATAACACAATCCACTTTTAATCAAACTGGAAAATCATTAATTAACATTTTTTGATGAAACATATTTTAAAAGTTTCATAACGCAACATTGCTCGTAAATATATTTTTCTAACATATTACGATTTAATAAGCCACGTTACAAAATATATAATAAGCAGCTAACACTTATCCTTTACTTAACGATGTCTCGTAATTTTCACATATGTGGTAGAAAACATATTAAATAGTCATAATAAAGTTCTACAAAAAGTGCAACCATCAAACTTTAATATAAAACATTAACAAAAGTATGCAAACTTCTAAAACTATATTTTTCGATACATAACATAGTCATTTTTAACTATTATAACTTACTTAGTCTTAGTTTGTACTAATTATTTATAAAAATCTACTTAAACCTCAGAGTACCTTAGAAAATATTGATTTACGTTTAATTAAATGGATTAACCACACTTGATACGCTTTTCAATAAAACAATTATTCCTAGATACGAAAATAAATTAACGACTTTCAACTCTCTAGTTTATTAATTTATGTTAGAAGAGATTAGGTTTGATTAAGTTAGGGTAGGTTTATTTTTAAGACTTTTGACTTTTTATATAAGATTTCTTTAGCCATGGTTTAACTGTCTGAAAGATTTTAGCTTGAAAGTTTTCGACCACAAGGTTTTAAGCAAAATTCTGAATAATTTGAAAAGTGCGCGCTAAATGAATATATTATGGCATGTCTTTTTATTTCCAGATTTGGCAAACAGTATTCTTAAAAAAGTTTAAACAAATAAATATGAACATCAAATTTTATTTTAAATCTTTAAAAATTGCTGTAGAAACTTCGTATGGTACAGTACACCATTGAAGACAATTTTATTAATATTAATATTAAATTATACGAAAAAAAAATTATCTATGGGACTAGGTTTTGTTTATAAATATAGATACTAAGTATATAAGATAAGTATGACGTAGAAAAAACGTAATGGAGTTAGGTTTACACAATACTCAGCTAAACAAATCGGTTGCTATGCACTTAGTTCTTCTTATCAGGCGTCACTATGCACTTAACAATTTCCTATTATTTTAAGCTACCACCTACCACAGCTCATCGGAGTGAGCGTGAAATAATTCTCACAACAATATTGGCAAGCATAATTAAGTATAGAGAACAGACACTTTTCATTTACTTCATTTATGAACCGTAGATTCAGAAAAAATGATTAGTTTATTTCATTAGGTTGATATAAATTAATACCAACAATGCTTCCGTACAATATACAGCTTTACAAATTTATTAAATTAAGCAAAGGTAACACATAGTATATTTTAGTGAAATTATAATGAGAAATGAAGCCAGATGGATTGTATAACATTCTAACCCAAGCCTTGTCAACTATCTAAAATCTTCTATTTACATAATATGCGCTGAAATTAAAAATGCTAATCACATATTTTAGGTGCGCTGACAGATTTTTCCAAAAAAGAGAAGTTTTTTAATCAATCCTTTAAACATTTAGGTTGATCATTAATTGTTTAATTATTTTTACAACAGGCAATTTTAAAATTTGAAATTTTGATTCAAATTTGGTCCATTAAAATACTGATGTATTTTTTTATTTCATTATTCTTGTAAAATTTTTGTCATAATTTAAATGATATTCAGTTAAAACATTTAATTAAAAGTGATCTTTACAAAATGATATTAAAACAACAAACGTTTTTATGTAAGGTAAACTTCGAATTTTAATTAAAATAAACTAAAAGAGCTTAAAGCTATAAAATAGATATAACTAGTAGAACAGAATTAAATCAACTCAAAAGCAAAATACGTAACTAATCGGTTTACCATGTAAGAACTTATATGCCATCACTGCCTACAATGAAAATGCTTTAGAGTAGGTAAATATATTATTATATGTATTTTCAAAATGAATAATCTCTAAAAAGGTTGACGTGTATTTTCTATGTGAACAATGAAGCTTTAGTTTAATTCTCCTTATTCAGTTTAAATTAATATAATTGTATACTTATAAAATAATAAAATAGTACACATATATTTTCTGTATGTAATATACTCAAAAGGATTTAAGTTTGAAAGAAGGGAGGGCCTATGATATTTGTGATCAGGAAAAACACTTCCACGTTATCGATTTTATTAGTTTTTTTTAACAACTTATTAAATGAATATGAAATTGAGAAAATATAACCCTAATTTTAACTTCTATTTACTTCAGGCTTGTGTCTATTTATTATTTTGACTTAAACGCAAAATCAAACAATCATTTGCATGCTTCTTATAAACAAATTGCGTGGGTTACATCTTTTTGACAGTTTATATATAATTTTTTAGATACACTATATAAGTAAACTCACATCGTATGTGCTCAAATACTTTTTTTTTATTTTCGATAATGATTTATTTGTTAAATAAAAGGATTTTGTTGATATATAATTATAACTTACCGCTCATTATTTGTCAACAAATATTTTTATAACGTATACATGAGACTGAATAAAACATTCTTAATAACTACTCATATTATAAATAAATTGAATTTTGAACGGAAAATACCTTATTATAAAATTAATATGTTACACAACATAAGCAAAGTAAAGTTAATGAAATGATATTAATTTATGTTGCTTCCGTAAATAAAATTAAAATTATCGTTGTACTAAAGGTCATAGTAAAAATAAACATAGTTCTAGTATGTGAAACCACTATGGTAGAATATTATATGGACTAGAGTAAAAATATGAAAATCGAAATTCAAAACTATCGAAAGTCTTTTACAAGTAAAGTAGTTTTCAAAAAGAAAATCTATTTTTTTTTATAATATAATAGTTTTTACCATGTCCACTACAAAAACATATATCGTGATATATAGTATATGGACCTCAATAATGTGAAGATAAATCATTCAATAAAATGAAATTTATGAAGTAAAGATTTGTGTTTTTTACGAGAATTTATTATAACCAATTACTCAATCTATTCAGTATCCAGTACTTAAAATTACATTTTGTATGTTAACACGATGAAAATAAATCAATATGAAAAGCGTTGGGTGATATTCGATCAGTCAAGATTTTCTTGTACACTAAGCACCTTTCACATTGTGTCTAGTTTCTATTGAAAGCAATCAAAAATGTCCGTCATTTTTCTTGAAATAATATTAATTACATTCATGAATACCGTCCAGCTAAATTTAATGGAGTCCTTATTTTTCGTGAAATCGCTGAACCGCATTTTTAAAGAAACGTGCAATGAAAATGCATTACCATACCAATTCAAAAACAGCCGTTGCTTCTCACCCAAATGACTTTATTTTAATACTGTAGATATCAAAAAATATAAGGTTATGCCACTTATAATATACAATGTTTAAATTTTCAAACTTAAATAAATCACAGTAAAAAATAATGAAATACGAAAAACTACCGAGTGATTAATTTACAAAATATCATTTCATACTTTATGATTTAATAAGAATCGAGAAGAAGGTATAATCGAGAGACATTTTATGTGTATGTTAAATTTTGCTTTGTCAACTTTACATACTCTGCGGTAAATGGCTTAAACTGGTACAAGCCTTAAACGTAGTATATTAAAAAGGTTTTCGTTTTTGTCAGAATCGTACAAATGACAGATATAATTCTATTCCATGCCACAACCTGTTGTTTGGTTAACGTAAACCTTGATATATTCATTTTTTGGCGGTTGAAATAAGACCTCAGTCGTAATTTTATATAAACTCAACCAAAAATACGTCAACTTGATTTTCTTTCAACATATGCTCAAGCAGCTTTTACGTCTGGCAAATAAATATTCAGCTGTAAGCTGCGCGCTTTATATGTCTGAAAAATAACAAAACCTAACATTTATGGCTTTGCTGAGCGATTTTCTTTTCAGTCTCAAACATAATGTCGATCGTGTTTTAGACTGAAACAATCCCCACAACAAAACCGATTTTGTTTTGAATACTGTAGTTAAATTTTAATGATAGGATTTATCGTAATGGCTGAATTTATTATTTAATGAGTTGTACAATTACATTTATATTACGGAGCTGTTACAAACTTTTAGTCAAATATTGTTTACACAAAACTTTCAAACAAATTTTTTTTAAATTTTCAATAATCAAATAAACACATCATCATATTGAATAAAATTTTACACAATATTATTATTAATAAAATAAAATATTTTGTGAGTGACTCCTTTTTGTTTTTTAGGAACGAAAAGTATGTTAATGATTTTTTATCAAATTTAAAATAAGACATTTTTATTACTGTATGCATAGTTCGAAGAAGAATTCATTGAAAAACGTATTTATTTATAAATGACATTTATTGTAACTAATTCTTATTAATTTAGAACAATTAAATGAAGGTTCATATATGGAATATAATCATAATGTATACAAATGGCATCAGTAAACTAATAAACTTGTTCTGGTCACTAAACATTAAATAATCTAAGAAATACAATACTTGTTTACGTTTAGATTTACTACAAACAGAATATCTCATTTAGATATTGCTATTCGCTAATAAGCTATAATAATAAATAATAATATTACGTATCAAATATTGAGACTTTGTAAAGGCTTATTTTGACAGATTTTTTTTTAATGATTGGTTTTCAGTCAATTGCTCAACTCATTAGACATCCGGTGTTTTTATTAATTATTAGTTTTAATTATATTTTTTTTAATCCACCAACCATGAAAATCAAGCCCGCAATTTTCATCTATTGTTCCTAAAAATCCTTCCGATGGCCGAGCTACAGCCTAGCGTACACGGAGATTATGGGTTCGAATCCAACGTATCAAATTATAAATCAATGATTCAATTCAATTCAATTCAATAAAAAAATATGAAGATGCTTATGTTATTTTCCATACATAGTTTTTTTTTACATATTATGATGAAACTTACGCAATCACAAATATTAATAATAAATCAATCTATTGGTGTGCGTTCAATTGGTTTTTTTTTGCATTTTGTTGTTTGTATGAATCATGAAATGTTTTTAGTTCAATGCATATGATATAGTGAATATAAGTTTTTAATGTTTAAAATTATCAACAATTTACATTTGTAAAATAAATATATAATATTCATATTAAAGCAGTGAGAAAACCTTTTAGTATATAATAAAAATAACTGTTAGAGAAATATGTATAGTACCCGCCACTAAATTCTTAATCGCAAACATGCCCTTGGTTAGCAATGTGCTGTTAACCTATCTATTTTAACATTTCAGAATTACATAAAGTCTGCAATACGTTTTCTGTTATAGACATCATACGATTAATATTATATTATGTTTACAATGTGTTTAAGATGAATCCTCAATTTTCGAAATTAATTGTGTAATTTGGCCAAAAACATGATTGATCGTTTTAACATGATTCTCTAAATTACTTTGCCACTCACTCTTCCCTATTTAAATATACGTAAAAATCAATATGGTGTAATATATACCCGTATCAGACTGTCTACTTGTGGTTATCAATTTATCGTGTGAGAATCACTTTTATGATAACAACAAATAAGCTCACTTAGCTCCATTTTATTTTTATAAAAGGTTGTCATGGTTACAGATAAAAGCTTATTAAATAAATATTCCTACCTATTAATCCTAAAATATGTCATCGGCAAATTTCATTGATATGCATTATAGATAATAAACGATTTTATACCAACTACATTTATTCCACTGAGTATTCTTCAGTATACACATATAGTCACTAAATTCTTCATCAAAATATGCCGTTAAAGGAAAAAAACTTTTAATATATTAGTCTTCAACAAAGTTTCATTAATTTGGCTTTCACCAGAAGTTTTAAAAACACTAAAGATTTTTTTTATATTTTGAAAGAGCTTAGTTTTATATCCAAATATATAAGTCGTCTGTTGAAAAAACTCATTTGAAGAGTTATTTTTAGTTTTTATAGCCGAAATATAATAAAAAAAATCTTTTTTAGTATGATTTAACGAGCAACTTGAGTTGTTTCTCCTTTTCTATTGTCAGCAAACTATGATAAACTGTCTGATTTGCTTAATAAATGGCTCAATTTGAATATAACATATTCGCATAACTATATTCGCCCATATATAATGTAGCCTGAAGATGCCGAAAGGCGAAACCCGGGTCGCTAAC